>BQNB010005974.1:0-99609 GCA_026074375.1 Tanacetum coccineum
ATTAAAGATAACAACAATAACTAAATTGGTAACATGATATTTTATAACAATTATAAACTTATGTTTGTGCTTTTTTTTATGTTGTGTTGAAAAACTGGAGCCACCGGAACAATTTACATGCTTCGCGACATTTTTTTTGTTTTATATGGTATTATTATATGTAGGTAGGCTAATTTGGTTTTTTTAGTAGGAAAACCGCTCCCATAAAGTTAATACATTACAAGAAAAAGCGCCATTAGCAACAACTTCAATTTGTTAGAACATATGAAAAAATGGTTGAAAATAGCAACTAACTCGAGTTGAGGCTAATTCAATGGGTGCTAATCTGGGAATGCAACCAAATTGTATAGTAGTTGCTAAATTTTTAATATTGAAATTTTATTGTATAATCGCAATAAAAGTTTTATATGACATACTTAATATTTAATTTAGATACTCACAAGTTGTTGGCAATTTTTAAAACTCGGGTTGACCCGGTCGGTTAAATCGTTTAACCGATTAAATCGTAAACTGACCGGAAGCTGGTTTTGGCCGAAAAACCCAACACGGTGGATTGACCAGATCAATTAGAAAACCAATTTATAAAACATTGGTTGTTGAAGATTTTACACTTATAAAAGTGCCAACTAATTTAATTGTTGCTAAAAAATACCAACTAATTTTACTTGTTGCTAAAAAAATTGCAACTAAGTTAACAATTTCCTTTCTAAATTTAGTTGCTAAATGAATAATTTAGCTACGACTCCCTATAGTTGTTAAATAATCGTTGCTAATGGCGGTTTTTCCAGCAGTGATATTATATTGCTAGAAAGCCACTAAAACAAGGCCAATAACACAAGGACAATATCACAAGGACAACTAAATCAAGGAGTTCATTGGCCATACATAGTTAAGGAGGATGGGTGCCAACCTCTTTCATGACTAATTCAAAAATCCCAATTATATGTTTATAAGAATATACGGTGGTAAATATCCTTTTATCCAAAAACAATTGACATCTGGATGGTGCAATTTTTATTGACAGGAAACTTTGAAGTGATGATATTAGTCATGTTGGAATATGAACAAATATAAATTATATATGTTCGAAAATTATTCGAGCTTAAGGGGACGTACACGTTAATATGTAGAACAATGTATTTAATATATTAATGTAATATAGTAATTAATGTTTAAACAAACGATGGTTAAAGGTTTAACAAGAATAAAATATCAGTTGTTAATAGTTAAAAGACTGATATGCAGAATCGGGAGAAAAAAGAAAAAGATTTGGTTTGTCCCCTTTTCCTTGATGGCCGAATATCTCCTTCCATATGGGAGGAGATTGCTTGTTATCCAACCAAGTCTATGAGGGCTATAAAAGGAGGACCAAGGGTGTTTTGAAAATAGAACTTGAAACCCAAAAACCTCTCCCTTGTCTCTCTTGGTATTCGACCGGCCCCAAAACCACAAAGGGTTTCGGTTTTCTCCTCTTCCTTGTCGTGTGATCATACAAACAACCTTTAAGGTTTTGTTTTGTGATTTAATCTCAAGAAGGTGTTTCGTGTGTTGATTGGATCAAAGACGAAGAGATCGTTTGTGTAAACAACTATTAGTACTAGCATAACATTGTTTGCATATGAACGTATTGTGTGGAAACTTAGAAATTCTTACTTTGGTCTTGGTGGTTCGCGTGATATTATACACACGCGTATATTGAAGACGGTGTTAACGGTTACCCATTAAATCGGTGTATCGTTTCGTGCAAAAGGTACACACTTCAATCCTTTGTTAATTACATAATTCTATACGTGTTTGATCTTTCCGATGCGTACTCGTGATATGTTTAATTATTAATAGATGTAAAATCCAACAGTGGAATCACGAGCCATCGTATATGAATTTGTAATTACAAGAATAAAATTGGACAAAAAAATTAGGGTTCTTGATTAATTTTTTAAGCCCTTTGGGCTTTTTATACATCAAGATTCGATCTTTGTGCATCAAGATTCAATCTTTATTGGTTATAAAATTAATTAGACGAATTCTATGTTGTATGCAATTTTATGAATAAAAACTTGATGTGTTTAAATTGTTAATTGATCCGGTTTTATGTTATAATTAATTGTTAATTCGGTATCCATGATAAATACATGCATATTTTATCATGGAAAGATATATGATATTAATCATGTTAATTGTTAAAATTATTATGCAAATATGATGATCAAGACTTAAATATAGAACACTAAATTTATGTGGTTTCGATCCACGACTTTAAAAGCTAGGGAAGACCTTGACAATGTCTTAACGGAGCCTAAAAGTTCATTTATGTGCTATGTGGTATGTATTTGTATAAGGCTTACGCAATCGATTATGTCGATGGATGTGGCCGGAGTTTATAGGACGAAGGACCCTTATATAGATACATACATGTTTTTTTATTATTAGATAATTAGGATCATTATGAATATTTGCATGGCTTAATTGTTAAGTGTTATTATTTGAATAAAATTTATGTGAATTAGTTTTATGTTTATATTATTTTATTTTAAGTATTGGACTTATGAGAAAATAAAAGGGTTTTTCGAATTATAAACATGACTAATTATTATGAAATCAGATTTGTTATGGACTATTTATAGTTCATATTGTGTTTCCAAATTAAGTTTTTATTTGATTGGTTAAAATTGGACGCTATAGACTCATGGGAAGTACGGCTCATCCACTAGAACAAACTAAAAGAGAAGTTTAAGGCTGAGTGGTCAACATTCCTAAAGAATTCAGGTTTTTAATATGCTTCGGGCTGACATGTTTTTCCGCTTCTTTGTGCGTTCAATTGGAGTTACCGTGAACCATGTACACGTTTTTAACCATTCTTTAATCTTTATATTTGGAAACACTTTGAATCGTCAAATTTTAAAAAGGTAACACTATTTATACATTAGATGTATAGAAAATATGTGATACCGTAATAAATAACTTAATTGATTAAAGTTTTTATTAAAATCTATGATACGAAGATGTATGCATGCTTCTTCGTACATATTTTGACATGACAAATAAAATACCTTTTTTAAATAAGTTATTGCCATCCAATTCGTAAAAACACTGGTAGATGCTTTTTACTATGCGTGAGACGTATGTAGATCGTAATCCAAAGGTGATTGTAAACTTTTTCGTGAGACGTTAGTGTTACATAATCACAGTTTTTGATTGGACGACTTAATCGGTTTATTGGTGAGACCTTAGACTCGAGGCATAGATGGGATAAAACATGCTTACTAGTATATTATTGTAATAAAGTAAGTCCCATATGGTTCTAGGAATTGCACCGGCGGCAATTATTGATCGTCAATTACCTTTTGAATACACCATCACTAGCAGATCAACTGATGTGGTGGTGGTATGTCAAGTAGGGTCCTAGCCTTTAGAAAATTAATTGTTTATTTGATTAAACATGGGTAGTTAATTTTCTTCAAGGAGTATTATCGAAAATACTAATTCTTGAACTTTAACTATGTTTTGTAGATGGCACAACCTGTTCAAAACATAAACCATTCGGCTTTCAGGTCGATGTTTGAAAGAGAAAAACTTTCTGGAAATAATTTCAATGACTGGTTTCGTCAACTTAAGTTAGTCTTGAGAGTTGAAAAGAAAATGTTTGTCATTGAACAACCTTTACCCGCGGCTCCACCTACCGATTCCGAGTACTTGCGCAGTAGAATGCGATATATGATTCATAATGAGGTGTTTTTGTCTTATGCTTGAAAGTATGACTCTGACTTAAAGACAATTTCAAAAATATTCCTTCAAGTTTTGAAATGCTTAAGGAGCTTATATCCATTGTTTGAGGTAACAAGTTGGAGTGGAGTGTTTAACCTGATCCAAACTTTCCATGCTTGAAAAAGGTAGAGGGAAAACAGTTGGCCCATATGGTCATTACGATGACAGAATTATGTGAAACTGCGAAGTATTGGTTATGTGCTACGACAGATCTTATGTTGGGTTTTGTTGTAATGGCTCACTAGTGATTTTGCTGGATTTGTAAGAAATTACAATATGCATAACATGGGAAAGACAGTTAGTGAACTACATGCTATGCTCATTGAGTATGAAAAGGGTTTACCTAAAAAGGCTGAAATACCACAAGTAATGATGATTAAAGGTGGTAAAATCCATAAATCCAATAAGAAATCACTTAAAGATAAAGTTAAGGGTAAAGCTAATGGCAAGAGAAAGGATAAACAAGTTTATATCCCTAAGCCTAAAAACCCCAAACCTTCTGCTAAAGAGCACCCAGCTAAGGATGACACTTGCCATCACTGCAAAGAGGTGGGTCATTATAAGAGGAATTGTCCTGCTTACCTTGCTGAGTTGATTAAGAAGAAGAAGCAAGTTGACACTGCCAGTTCTTCAGATGTCTTCATAATAGAATTATTTTCTTTTCCTACTAAATCCTAGATGTATGACACTAGTTGTGGTACTCATATTTGTAACACAAAACATGGTCTTGGAGGAGTAAGAAAGCTGAAACAAGTAGAAGCTATTGGAAGTTTTGACTTAGTTTTGCCTAATGGCCTTGTGATTTGTTTAGACAATTGTCATTATGCACCTTCTATAACTAGAAGTGTTGTTTCAGTTCACCGTTTGGTAGAAAATGAATTTGTCCAGCGTTTTACAGATTTTGGTATTTCAGTTTTTAAGAACAATGTTCATTATTTTAATGTTGTTCCCAACAATGGTATTTATGAAATTGATATGCATAATCTTGTACTAAATGTTAATTCTATTTATAATGTTAGCAATAAAAGAGCCAAACACAATTTGTCATTACTTTATCTATCGGCCACTGTCCGTATATTGCTCATATAAAGTAAGGGGGGGAAACGTATTGAAAAGCTGCAACAAGGAGGGCCTTTTAAATAACGTGATTGAGTCATTGATCATAGCGTATCTTGATTTATAGGCAAGATAACAAGGAAAATTGTTTCCACTATCTTCTCGAAAGGTGTGACTGATCTTCTTGTAAAAATACATACTGATGTGTGTGGTCTCACTTGACGTGTCAAGACAAAGGTGCTAGCTACTTCTAATTACATTTCACGGAATGATTATATTGTCGTTTACGGTTATGTTTATCCTTCTTAAACATAAACTGATAGTCTTTGAAACATCAAGTGTTTAAAAAGGAAGTGAAAACTCAACTCGAGAAGAAAATCAAGGCTCTTCGATCAGATCGAGGTGGTGAATACATAAGCTAAGAGTTGAAAGATTATCTTAAAGCTTGTGGAATTGTCCAGCAGCTTACTCCTCCATACACACCACAACACAATGAGGTGTCTAAAAGGAGAAATCGTACCTTGTTAGACATGGTGTCAATTCTATGGATGAATCTAACTACTCTGCAGTCTATCCTTTTTGAGGATTATGCTTCTAGAGTCTGCAACACGCATTCTCAATATAGGTTCCCTAACCAAGTAAGGTTGATTAAGACTCCAAAATGAACTATGTATGAAACGTTCCTAATCTGTTTTACTTAGGGTCTGGGGATGTGATGGTGATTGTGAAGCGGGATACGCCTGAAAACTCCAAAAAGATCTGTTAAGTGTATCTTCATAGGATACCCACATGAAATGATGGGTTACTATTTTTACTTCCCACCTGAAAACCAAAAAAGTTATTATCGTGAGGTAGCTAAGTTCTTTGAGAAAAAAAAATTCTTATAACTCAAGAAGTTAGTGGGAAGCGCCTAAAGATCTTGAAGAACTTCAAGAGAGTGTTACATCACCTTCTGAAAATCATAGAGAAAATTCCTATGGAGGTTAAAGGTTTTTTGAACCACATCAAGGGAAGAGATTCCGATTCATAGGTCTTGTAAGGGACACGTCGAGCTCCAAATCGTTTATGTCTAAATGTAGAGGCGGAGAAGCATAGTCTAGGGGATCTTAAATGAACCCACTAGCTATAAAGCTGTTAATGTTTAGATTCGAATCTAATAAGTGGATCGATGCTATGAATGCAGAAATACAATCCATGATGGACAATATGGTATGGGTCCTGGTCGATCTTCCTCCTGGCTGTAAGACTATTGGGAGTAAGTGGATTTTTAAGAAAAAGACTGACATGGATGGTATTGTACACACCTATAAAGCTCGTCTGGTGTTAGCAAAGGGTTATACTAAACTCTATGGGGTTGATTATGAAGAACGTTTTCACCGGCGCGGACAATTAGAGCTATTAGGATTCTCATATCTATAGCGGCATACTTATGATTATGAGATATGGAAAATGGATATAAAACTACCTTCTTAAATGGTTATCTTGATGAAGACATTTATATGGTGCAACCTGAAGGTTTTATTGATTCTAATCATCCCAGAAAAGTATGCAAGCTTCAAAGATCCATTTATGGTCTTAAGCAAGCATCAAGAAGCTGGAATAAAAGATTTGATTAGGAAATCAAAAGGTTTGGATTTGCTCAAAATCTTGATGAGCCATGTGTATATCAAAAGGCCTAGTGGGAAGTCTGTTACATTCCTCATACTTGTATGTTGAATGTACATAATCATCATGGGAAATCACATTCCAAGTTTACAAAGTGTAAAGGGATTAGATGGGAAAGTGTTTTGCTATGAAGGATTTGGGGGAAGCAGCATTTATTCTTGGAATCAAAATCTACAGAGATAGGTCAAAGCGATTGATTGGACTTGGTCAAAATGCTTACATGGATAAGATTTATAATCTGAGATTATAGAATGGATAATTTCCAATACGTGGTCATATCCCATGCAAAGAAAAGACTTGACTTGAATAAAACACAAGGTGCTTCAACACCTGAAGAGGTGAAGCGTATGCAAAATGTTTACCTTATGCTTCGGAATGTGGGATCTTATGGTATGCTGTAAGATGCACTAGACTGATGTTGCGTTTCGCGCAAAAATTAGTACAGCCGTGTTTCAATTGAATTCCTGGTGAATGTCACTAGACTGCTGTGAAAAATATTCTTAAGTATTTAAGAAATACTAAAGATATGTTTTTGGTTTATGGTGGAAATCCAGAAGCTGAACTTCGAGTTGATTGCTATTACGATGCTAGATTTGAAACGGATAGAGATGATACAAAATCTCAAACAAGATATGTCTTCATTTTGAATAGAGGCGCAGTGGACTGGAAATGGTCTAAAGTAAAAGTATTACATGAAATGCCAGCCTAAATAAAGTTGAATAATACATAGCTGCTTAAGAAGCAGAGATGGAAGCTGTTTAGATTAGGAAGTTTATTTCAAGGCTTGGTATAGTACCAACAATAAACGAACCTATTAGGATGTTTTGCAATAATTTAGCCGCACTTCATTTCGCCAACGAACCGGGGGTTCAGATGGGAGCCAGACACTACCATAGAAGTAACCTTCTTAAAGTTCACACAGATGACAATCTAGCATATCCTTTTACGAAGGCTTCACCAAAGGAAAGCTTACTCAAATGCGAAGACATGGACTTCGTTTTTAGATAGTAGTTTCATGTAGATTGTTGTTTAGAATATTTGGATAAAGGATGTTTAAACATTTATTTTATAATAATGATACTTGGTATTTTTGTTATTTTTATCTTAAATTGTGTCATATATTTGTATGTTTAAATCCGTGAATAATAATAGTTATTATTCTAAATTAATCGTTGTCAATTAACAAATATGGGGAATATTGTTAAATTAAGACAATTCTGTTTGTGATTGGTGATATCTTGATATTAAGGATGTGTCCACCAAACTACATGATATTCATAAACATGATATTCGGGTTTTCCCAACACAAGGGTATTACTTTATGGATCGTCGTCATCAAGTAAACCTTGTAAGTGATTTTATTTACAAAATCCTTAGACTCGAGATGCAAGTAGGTCTTGCATATGTGGATAATCCTTCTTGATCTAGTCTAAGTTATCCTGAAATATGGATAACTAATAAGGGCTATTTCAGAAGTGATTTTGAAACATGATGACTAGACACTTGTAGTCAATATAGAATTTGTTCCTTTAAAAGTTAAAGAATGATACCACTAGGCCCCTCATAGAATTAATAGAGTGTGTTATAGCTTACCGAAAACTCATGTAGACTATGTCTCATTGGCTTTCTGTATCTTGATTAGTTACATATACGAGAAACAGAATCATTAAACAATGGAATGACCTTGATCCATATCCATTTTTAACATGGTATCAAAAACAAAGGGATTGTAAATTCATAAATCATTTTGTCCGTGTTTTAAGAAACCACACTCAGATGTTTCTGGGAGCATTGGCGTGTTGTTAGACACTTACCAATGTTATTATATAATTTATACATGTCCAAGTGGGAGCTGTTGGAATATGAACAAATATAAATTATATATGTCAGAGAATTATTCGAGCCTAAGGGGACGCACACGTTAATATGTAAAACAATGTATTTAATATATTAATGTAATATATTAATTAATATTTAAACAAACGATAGTTAAAGGTTTAACAAGAATAAATATTAGTCGTTAATAGTTAAAGGACTAATATGCAAAATCGGGAAAAAGGAAAAGATTTGGTTTGTCCCCTCTTTCCTAACCGGCCGAATATCTCCTTCCATATGGAAGGAAATTGCTTTCTTTCTCACCAAGATTGCAAGGGCTACAAAAGGAGGCATTAGGGTGTTTTGTAAAATATATCTTAAAACCAGAAAAAACTAAACCTATCCCTCCCGTTTGTGCACTCTTGTGATTCGACCGGAACTACAACCCCACAAGGGTTTCGGCTTTCCCATCGTCCTCAATTGTCGTAAGGTGATCAAACAACACCTTTGGGTTTTTGTTTTGTGATTTAATCTCAAAAAGGCGTTTCGTGTGTTGATTGAATCAAAGACGAAGATGTCGTTTGGTTAAACACTATTAGTACTAGCATACACTTGTTTCGCTAAAGAACGTATTATGTGTTGGAAAAACTTAGAGTGATTCATTATTTTGATCTTGGTGGTTGCCGTGGTATTATCAATATGTATATATTGAAGACGGTGTTTACGTTTATTGCTTTAGCAGTCTAAGTTCCTTGCTAAAGGTTATAATCTTCAAATCTTTGTTATTACATAATTCTATGTGTTTGATCTTTTGTCGTGCGTACTAATTGTGATATGTTTGATTGTTAATTAGATCTAAAATCACAAAGTTTCAGTAGGGTGTCTTGTTATGAGCTTAGTATTTAAACCATATTCATTAAATAACAGAGTATTAATGCTTCAGCCAAAATATGGTAGGTAGAAGTGATGGTACTGATTAGCATAGTCCTAGCTGCCTCAATCAGGGTCCTATTCTTTCTCCCAGCAACTCCATTTTGTTGTGGAGTTCTAGCAACACTAAATTCCCTTTTTATCCTTTTTAGCCTACTGAATTCATTCATTTCTCTGTTTTTGAATTCTGTCCCGTTATCACACCTGATTACTTTAACTTTATGGTTTAATTGGTTTTTTATTTATGTTACAAATCTCTTGAGAATCCCACTAGTCTCATCCTTGGTAGCTAAAAAGAAAACCCAGCTAAACCTACTAAAGTCATCAGTCACTACAAGGTAATATGTCTTATGATTGATACTCCTTACAGATGTTGGTCCATGGTATGTGCTTAAATACACATACCTTTTACCTTTAAAAACGAGCTAAAATAACCAAAAAACGGACTTAAAATGCCAAATATATGCTTGTTTTGCTAATTGTGTTGTGCAGGAACGGATAACTAAGAAAAGGACGAAAAACAAAGCCAAAACGACAAAACCGGACTCGGAATGGAAAAGACTATGAAAGACAAAGCCAAATCGAAGCCGGAAAGTCAATCAAGTCAAAAAGTCAACATAAAAGTCAACTGGTCAAAGTCAAAGTCAACCCAAGTCAACCCCGAGGCCAAAAGTTAAAGAAATATAAGTTTAGGGACTGAAATTGTAAATCCCTAAAACTTATATTTAAACAAGAAAAGAAGGAGAAGAAAAGAAGCCTAAGGGCCAAGGGGCCAAAAAAAAACTGTCAATTCAAACAACAGTTATACTAGAAGGGAAAGCTGTCAAGTTTCATAACTTGTACACCAAAAGGGACGGTGGGTGCATAGAGTTATATAACTCTTGGGGGACTTGTTTGGCCATGTCCCCAAAAGTTATATAAAAAAAAACAAACCCCACAAGGGACGAATTGGTGTAATGAAACCCTAACCATTAGGGACCTAAATTTGCCATTTCATGATAACCTTCACTCTGGTATATCCCAACATACTTCCCGCCTTCTTTTTCCCCCAAAAAGAACAACTCAGGGTTAACATAACCCGTTTTACCCTGTAACCTTACAATACCGATGGGTATTCACCCTCCCCTCTCCTCATTGACCTTTCCCTGCTGTGAGATTGACAGTTGCCATCCCACAAATCCCAAGGCCTTGTTGACGACCAGATTGTTTTTTATGAAATTGGGGGCTAGGATTCGTTTGCATCTTCCCCCCTCACACAACTAACACAAGAATTCTTCTATAAAAGAAGTAGAAGGACAGAGATTAAAAAAAAAGTTTTATTTCAGTTTGTAAATATTTTTCTTCGTATTTTTAAGCATTTTTCTAATGTTTTTTTAGCAATTAGTTTTGAAGCACTTGTACTCTCTCTTTCTTTCAAGCTTTGTACTCCATCAATTGAGTAATATCATTTCAGTTTTCAAGTTTAAGTGTTCTTTGTTTTCAATTTTAAGCTAATTTTATCCAATAAGCTCTTAATAAGCTCATTGGAGCTTATTCCTTTTCATAAGCTCAAATTCAGTTTAAGATTTGTTAAAAAGTCATCGACCTCTTCGCTGACGCTCGCTGCGCGCGCGCGGCGAGTGATATAATTCAAACATCGATATGCTAAGTGAAAATTGATTCACTTTGGAAGCTACAAGGAACAATAAGCTTAAATTAAGGCTTATTGGTTTGGAGGTGAGGAGCAATTTTAGGTTCAGGGTTTTTTTAGGCCACTCACTCAACAAGAGTGGCTTAGGTCTGAGACTTCTAAAAACTCAGGTTTCATTTTCTTAAAATTTCATTTTAGCATCAATATAGCTTATATTAAGTAGCTTATTACTTTGTTTACTTTGTGCTAAATCCTGTTAAGTAAGTTTAGATAGTTTAGATGTTCAATGCTTTGAATTGTTTTAGTGATAATCATTTTTGTTTACATTCTTTTAAATTTTGTCATAAGTAGTAGTATAAGCTAGAAGGAAACTTATGCTCTATTTTTCCTAATAAGTTAGGCAATTTATAGCTTAAATAGTTTAATTAGGTCAATATAAGTAGAAGTAGATAAAAAGTTTAAGCTGTTTTAGCTTTTAATTAGATTTTAAGTGCATTTTAGTTTGACAGTTTTAAGTAAAGGGGTGTTTGGGTTAACATGGAAAGTGGGTCAAAACAGGTTGTGGTATGGGTTATGGTCATTAAAATAGGTTTAGTCTAGATTAATAAGCTCATTTAAGCTGTTTTTAAAAGTTTCTTTGTTGAAAAATTGTTTTTCAAAGGGTTATAAACCTTCTTTGAAACTGTTAGTTTTTTATAAACACCACAAATGCTTATTTGGTTAAGCACTTGTAGGTTTGAGTTTAAGCATCAAAAGAGTGTGTTTTTAGTGTCCAAAAAAGGCTGTCAAAAGCCTTTTGTCTTTTGACTTTGGTAAGTCAAAGTTCACCAAGGTTTGTAGTGTCACAGTTTGTAAAAGTCCAAAGTCCTTTTTCACCATCAAAAATAAACAAGTAAAATTGATTTTTAAAAGTTGAAAATTGGTGCACAAGCCCCTTTGCTATAATACTCCATCTGTTTAAGCTTATTTTATTGTTTAGAGCTTATTTGACAGCTTTTAGCAAGCTGTCAAATAAGCTACTAAAGCTAAGCTTAAATCTCCCCTGGTGCAAAGGGGAGATTTTAAGCCCTTTGTTCTTTGTCTTGTTGAGTTCTAAAGCCCAAGTTTTTGGCTTATTTTAAGAGTTTATAAGCTCTTAGATAAGCCCTCAAAGTTTCAGACCTTGAAGAGCTTATTTGTGGGCTTATTTTTAAGCCAAAACTTGCCTTTTGGCTGTTTTTGCATAACTTAGGCTGAGGGATTGCTTATTTTTGATTCTGGCTTATTGAGCTTATTCCATAAGCTCAAAATTGTTTCCTAGTAGATTTTTAGGTTAAGTTAGATGGTTAGTTTGCTTATTTCCTTTTAGGTAGCTTATTTGAATGCCCAAGTTAAGCCTTTTAGCCCTTTAAACTTTGTTTAAGCTTTTCTGTCATAATAAGCTTCCCACAGCTTATTTAGTTTAGCCTTTCCTTTTCTTTTTAGCTCATTTAGTTTAGTTTAGACCACTTAGCTTATTTTAGCTTTTGTCTTAGCTTAATTCGACCCTAAGTCCAAAAAGACTTAGCATTTTTTGCCTTTAAGCCCAATTAAGCCATTCAGCCAACTTTAAGCTTATTTTTAGGCTTATTTATAGCTTTTCATAAAAAGCTCTAGAAGACAAAGTTGTTAAGCCCCACGAGCTTAACAACTTTGCTTCTTTGAGTTTTCGAAAAAAAAAAGGGGAACTTGGCCCGGTGTGAAGCAAGGACTCGAACCAGGGACAAGCTGATACATTCCCCTTTTAACACACACTCTACCACTGCGCCCTTGGGTCTTTTTCGTTAAAGACTCAAGGGCATTAATATATAAGGGGGTTTTGGCTTTTAAGCTTATTAAGCTGAAAACAGCTTATTTAGGGCTTATTTCTTAAGCTGCTTTGAGTTTTTCATTTTTCGTAGGAACTTTATAGAGTAAAGTTTTTTTTGTAAATTTTTCAGAATTTTTCGTAATCGTTTATTAATTTTTTAAATTTATTTAGTTTTAAAAGTTTATTTAATTCATAAATATAATACAAAAAATTATCCAAAAAAATATTTTGCTTTTTTTAGAAAATTTTTCTTTTGACATTATGTTTGTAGGAAAAATAT
Source organism: Tanacetum coccineum (assembly GCA_026074375.1). NCBI lineage: Eukaryota > Viridiplantae > Streptophyta > Magnoliopsida > Asterales > Asteraceae > Tanacetum > Tanacetum coccineum. The sequence goes on from BQNB010005974.1 coordinate 12,970, forward strand.
AAAAATTTTCGTAGGGTCTTTTTAGAAACTTTGTACTTTTTAAAGAACGGGTGGGTACGAGATTTTGTTTTGACTCGTTTTTCGGGTCAAACGAAACTCCGTTTTTCGGTCTAGTCTTTTTTCATTCTTTTGTTATTTGGTCCTAGAGTTGTTTCGAGTAAAAAAAAATTTACTTCGTAGGTTATTTTTTATATTTTAGGTTTTTCCCCCTTTGTTCGGGATTCGGGCTCTCGTTTTCTAGTTTAATTTCATAATTTCTAGGTTTTTCTTAAACGTTTTAGTTCGTTATTATCTAATTTGACTTTTTCAACTTCCCAAATCAATTCCTTCCTTCAAACTCAAATCTTCGATTGTATCGATTTTCCATTCCAGCCTCGTTGGGGATAAACGACCCGGGAACACTCTATACTACTTCTCGGTATCATTGATCTTGTTGAGTTTTAGACTTATATATATTTTATATATTTTATTATATTATATATATACAGTGTAAATTTCACCAATCACAAATATTCTGCCTAGGTTACAGAATAACTAACTATAAATTGATATGTGTTTGCTGTGAAAATTAATATCTCTAACTATGCCGTAGGGTTCCTTTTATACACTAAGGAAAACCCTAATGGGCTTACAAACCGCGTTAAATGTTCATGATATTCTTATTCCTAATATTATCTAATGCATATCACATAAGCAGTACTAACTTTTATATAACAGTACTAATAAACTAACTAGTGTACGAACGATCTTTCAGTTTGTACTTGCAGTACTAAACTATAACTAACAGACCCCTACTAACTATTACAACTGCTTGTACTAACGACTTAGTTTATATCTTCATTTTTAGTTAGCTGTATCAAACTTGACCATTAAGTACTAACTTCCAAAGCATAAGCGATTTAAATTGAATCAGCTAAAGTACTAAATTGTAGATGTCCATAATTCTAACAATCCTCCCCTAAACTTAATATTTCTTGTCAATCATCAATATTTCTTTAGTTTAGTTTCTCGGTCATTGGGGATGTATTCAGACATTTTACTACCTTAAATGCATTGATTTGGCTGAACTTGTGAGCTTAAATTGCCATTAGTCTTTCTTCTTCAGCTTCTAACTGCAAGTTCAGCATCTTCTCTAATAATTCTTGATTAGTGGATACTTTTTCTCTACCAGCATATGAATCTTTATAGATGTACCATCCATAAACAGAGTGTGAAATTGCAATAATATATTGCCACTACCCCTCCCCTGTTTGGATGATCATCTCATCTAAATCATCATCTGAAGATTCAAATTGTCTGTATTTCCTCCTTCTTGGTTGTGAGTTGCTTGACTTCCTTTGTCTTTCTAATCTCTTGACTTATTTCATTAGTCTGAGGATCTCCACAGTTTGAGCATCCTTCTCTTTCTCTAAGTCAAGCACCTGTTTTGACAATTTTGTACACATAGTCATCAATTCCTGTAGTTTCAGTCGACCCTCATCACTTCCGGGTGTGTAACCTCCTGTGAGAGGTGAATCATGGGGTGTAGATGGTACATTATCTGTCAATTCAAAAGTTTGTTCCATTCTGCCCTCCCCACTTCCAGATGTTGTGACTTCTGAGAGAGGCTGGTTCATTGGGCTGTGCATGTTACTTCTCAGACCTAGTCTGAGCAGGAGCACCCCCATGGTGTCTTGGGCCCTTGGGACTGCCACATGTATCCATTTCCTGAGGAATGTCAACATTAGGCATTGCCGTGGTCTGGGTTCCTGTATTCTGTTATAACTATTTGTGCTGCTTCTAAGCTAAGCAACAGTATGATAGCCCTTTCCACTTGCTGTCACCCCCTTCTTATGGACAGCCTCATCTACTCCAAGGTCTTGAGGTACACTAGTCTGAGGTAACTTAGTGTCCTATGTGGTTTTCCTACGTGTTTGAGTCTTTCTTTTTCTTTGATATGTAGTTGGAGATGGGAGTAGTTTCTCAATGTGAGCTTTAGTTTGAGGTTCATGAAAAATTTGCTTGTGAGGTTGAGAGGGCTTGGGTGGGAGTTCAAGGTGGTGTGTTGAACCTTCCACCTCTGGTCGCGTCGGTTATGCATCTTCAGTTTCTACGGTAACAAGCAGAGTTACTAATATTAGTCCTGGTAGTTAATATTAGTATAACAGTATTATATATTTGTACCAATAGTATTAACTTGTTCTCCGCAATAACTTCTATGCAATAAAATGCCCTCTATTCATCATAAAGCACACTAGAAATAACTAGATAGACAAGTGAGAATTCATGAGGATCCATATCTATGCATAGCCCATGAATAAAAGTTAAGAACTATTAACTAAAACACACATACTTAGTACTCAACTCTGGAGTATCATATTAGCTTCAGATCTTCTAAAGTGCATTCTCCAAACCATGTCAAGCATTAATCCACCCATGAAAACTAAGCAGTACTAGCCAAGCCTAGCAGTATAAACTTTTTGTATCAGCAGTACAAAGTTTCTTCAATTAGAGAAGGATTAAGCCCTATGCAGTTCTACCTATAGCTTGTATTAAGTAACTGATCTTTTGTTTATCCTTCCATCTTTATTCCAATTAGTACTTGTGTATAATCCGCTGTTCTTATACACCATTAACCTCCCCTGAGATCATGCAGCTTAAAGGAATTAAGCATACATAATGCTTGCCACCAGAAATTAAATCTTTATCACATCAAAGCTTTTGTGAGCAACTAAGCTATATTATTATCAGTGTGTATCTTGACCATTTCTATCAATCTCTTCTCATAGGAGTCTCTAATGAAATGATGTCGAATCTCTATATGCTTTATTTTAGAATGGTAGATAGGATTCTTGACAACACAAATGGCACTCTTATTATCAACATGAATCTTTGTCTGTATAAAATTGTATCCATAATCTAACATCTGATTTTGGATCCAAAGCACTTGACCACGGTAGTAAGAAGCAGCAATATATTCAGCTTCAGTAGTTGAATTAGCCACTACAATCTGCTTTTTACATTGCCAAGAGATTAACCTTGAACCAAGAAATTGACAACCTCATGTTGTGTATTTCCTGTCTAAACTGGCACATGTATAGTCACTATCTGAAAAAGCTTCCAATATAAAAGGAGAGTCCTAGTGATACAAAGGCCAATTTGTGGACGACCTTTTAGGTATCTAAAAGATATTTTTACTGCATTCAAGTGGGACAAACTTTTGGTTGATTTGAAATCTTAAGCTGGCACAAACTGAGGAAAATAATATCTGGTTCTAGAGGTTGTAAGATACATCAATGCCAATCATTGACTGTATAAATAGATATCAACATCTCACCATCTTTATCTTTGTCAAAGCCGTGTTGGTTTCTATAGGAGTTCTGGTTGTCCTTCTTTATACTAGAAAACCAATTTTCTTCATCTGAAAAAATTTTTTCACCAACGTAACTTGTCCTGACTAATGATTGATCCAATATTCTTTTCTGCTTGACTTGTATACCAAGAAGGTGAGAAAGTGAGCTCTCCCATTTTAAAAACTCATCTGGAACATTTTGTGCATTATCTGCTTAAAATATATGTACATAAAGACTTTTTAGTAGAACCAAAAATGATGTCATATACATATACTTGTACCAGTAGAATATCACCCTTGACTCTTTTTATGAACAAAGTCTTATCAATTTGACCTTTGTAGAATCCATTGTCTAGCAGATAGGTAGAGAGAGTCTCATACCAAGCTCTAGGAGCTTGGTGTAGACCATATAAGGATTTCTCCACTTTGTAAACTTTGTCTGGAAATTCTAGATCCATAAAACCTGGAGATTGGCAAACATATACCTCCTCTTCAATAGTACTATAGAGAAAGACACTTTTAACATCCATCTGATACACAACAAAATTCATGAATGAGGCATAGACCAAAAATAACCTGATTGCTTCAATCCTGGCAACAGGAGAGCAAAACTCCTCATCATAATCAATGCCTTTTTATTGTTTCGTATCCTTGTGTTACAGCCTAGCTTTATTTACTGACTACTATACCCCTTTCATTTTCGTATTTTTATACACCCATCTTTATCCAATAGCCTTCCTTGGCAATTGAGGCTAGGACAGCTAGTGTCCAAACCTTCTGGAATTTGAACTGAAGCAGCTCTTCTTGCATTGCTTCAACACAGCTTTCATCATCAAGGGCTTAAGCTATCTTTGTGGGTTCTTGCTGAGAGAAGAAACAGGAAAATAAACAGTTTTGGAAATCTTTGTGATTTGTCCTTTTCTATTTTTAGATGTAGCTTATCATAGCATGTTCTTCAGAATTCTTCTTTGACATGCCCCTTGTCTGTACTGCTGACTTTAGATCTCCAATTATTTGATCTTTAGGATGAATAGAGTGTATTCTAGTTATGAGAATAGGACTGACAATAGTTAAATGTTCCATGTTGTTAAAATCGGCCTCTGTACCCTTAACTTCAGCCTCTGCACCCATAACTTGATCAGCATAAGGAGAATTGTAAGTGTCCAAATCATCATCATCATAAGCACTGCCAAAAATGACAGTATTTTAAACTTTAGCAGTATCCTCCAAATCAAGCATGAGATGGTCATTTGGAAAGGATCCACCAAGAGGAACAAATGATGGTCCATCATCATTAAAAGTTGTTGGTGCACCAGCAGCATTAACTGGTGTGCTAACAGTATTAAAACTGTTAGTGCTGCTAGCTCTAGTAGTCTTCCCTAAAAGATTATGCCTGTTACATTGTGCTTCAAACTCTTTTCTAACAGCATCTGATTGCTCTGAAGCTTCCTTCTCTTGATCCATCATCTTATCAAGAACATTCTTCAAGGCTTGTTCATTCTTACTTGCTGGTTTTTGTATAGGAGTTTCACTAGCAGCATCATCACATGTATCATTTTTAAACGATTCATCTGAGCTCTTGTAGCTTGAAAAGATAGAAGACAATAATGGAAACACGATATATTGTTGAGTAGACACATTCTTTTCTTCAGATTGTCTATCATCAACACTTTTCTTCAAACCTGTATCGCCATTAGCTTCTTGGGGACCTGCATTTTTGTTAGTTTGATTCCCTGCAGTAAGTGGTTGATAGTTCATAGAATTTGTTAAGGAATCAATATAAAAAAGCCAGTCAGGTCCTTGCCCTGCAACATTTGGTTTATTTTCAAGAAAGTTTACATGCAGATGCTCTTCAACTTTTCTGGTTTTAGAATTAAATACCCTAAAAGCTTTGCTATTTACATAGTACCTTACTAAAAACCCTTCTTCAACCTTCCTATCAAATTTTCCTAAAGGGTCTAGGGTATTTAGAATAGTAACATAACATCCAAAAGGTCTCATGAAACTTATGCTTGGTGGTCTGCCAATTATAAGTTCATAGGGTGTCTTGTTATAAGGCTTGGTCACTAAAACCCTATTTAGAACATAACAAGCAGTATTAACTGCTTCAGCCTAAAATACAGTAGGTAGAACTGAGCCTGCTAGCATAGTCCTAGCTGCCTCAATCAGAGTCATATTCTTTCTCTCAGCAACTCCATTTTGTTGTGGAGTTTTGGCAACACTAAATTCCCTTTTTATCCTTTTTAATCAACAAAATTCATTCATTTCCCTGTTTTTGAATTTTGTCCCATTATCATACCTGATTACTTTAACCTTATGGTTTAATTGGTTTTCTATTTTAGTTATAAATCTCTTAAGAATCCTACTAGTCTCATCCTTAGAGGCTAAGAAGAAAACCCAGCTAAACCTGCTAAAGTCATCACTCACTATAAGGCAATATGTATTATGGTTGATACTCCTAACAGATGTTGGACCAAATAAGTCCATATGCAACATCTGTAAAGGTTGGCTGATAGAGCTCACATGTTTGGCCTTATAAGAGGCTCTGTGTTACTTTCCTTTCTGAAAAGAAACACATGTATGGTTATTTTCAAAAATCTTTAAAGGAAGATCTCTTACAAGGTTTCCCTTCACAAGTTTATTCATTGTTTTAAAATTCACATGACCTAGCCTCCTATGTCATAATTTAGACTCATCAATTGTGGCTTTTGCAAATAAACAAGTTAAATCTCCAGAAGGAACAACATTCTTTAAATCAAAGCTGTACATATTGCTTTGCCTGGGAATTCTAAGCAGTACTTGGCTTGCATCAAGTAGCTTAAAATCAGGAGACAAAATAAGACATTCAGTTTCAGTGAAAAAGGCCTTCTAATATGTGAATGTGACTTAAGAAAAGTATTTATTTTTGATTTTGAAACATTCACTCTATTTTTAGGGGTAGCAGTATTAACATTCTGCTTGGCAGTACTAACTGGTATTCTTCCAGACCTAGTTAAGACAGTAGTTGGAACAAATTTATTTTGATGATTTATTCTTTGAGTGTTATTCCAAATTGGTCTAACTTCCTTTTGACCAGTACCTTTCTCAAACTGATTCTTTTAGGCATTTCTTTTCTTGAAATTCTCAGTCTTTTATTTAAATGATTGTGACTTCCACAAACAAAACAAGCTTTCTTAGTAAACCCAAAACCTAACCCCAGTTTTTGAGTCATCTTCCCATTCCAATCCTTTCTATCTACCTTAGGATTTTGAGTGACCATCCTAGGTTTTCAGCTTGTTTATCATATTTAACAGATTCATTCCTAGCTTTAGTAAACTCAATCTTTTTAAAACTAGGTTTGACTGTTGTTTGTAAATCCTTAGACTGAAAGACAACCTCATCATCACTATCCCATTCTTTAATAAGAACTTCACTAGATCTAACAGAATCAACTTTAGGCATTGCTACACTAATATTGCTAGTTTGAGTGACACTTGCTTCACCATTAGATATACTAGCACTAGTCTTGTTTGTTGTAGGCCTATAAACATAATCATCCAATCCTGCAAAAGATAAGTCAGCTAATGGAGGCATGTAGTTCCCAGTAAGAGGAGAGGGAACTGCATGATATCCATTACCCTTTTTGAACCTATCATTTGTTTGATTGTCATCACCATTACTTGAACGACTATCAATTACACTATTAACCACTTCACTACCATTGGAATCATTTTTATTCAATTGATCTCCATATCTCAGACCAGTTTTATCTTTAGCACTCAATTGACTATTAATCAGTTTATTTAAGTTTTTAGAAGATGTTTGAAATATTGTTCTAGTTTTGCTTTTCAAATCTTCTCTTTTCTCTTAAGGTTTCATCTAACTGATTTTTAAGTCTAGTGATAGCATTACTTTGTCTTTTTACTTCAAATTATAAGAAAAAAAAAAAAAAAAAAAAAAAAACAACTGCATCTTTTCTTCATAGGGACAACTTTATTCTTCTGATGAACAATTAACTGTGCCTCTACAGATTCTAGGCCTAACTGATAAGCTACTATTTCTAGATTAGCCTTATTAAGAATTTGTCTCTGTTCATCAAACTATTTTAGAAGTTTTTCATATGTTTTCACATAGTTTTTAGAACAAGATTTTACCTCTGTGTCAGATCCTAAGGAGCTTGAAGTGTAGGCCATGAGAGCAAACTTAGTTGGTTCATCTTGAGCTATATAACTCCAGTCATATCCCAATCCATCTTGGACAATCAAAGCATTGTCCTGTACAACCAATGCATCAGAGGTCTCCACCGGTACAATCCTTCTGGTGTTGTCCCTGCTCCTATACCTTGCATCTCCATTCATGTTCCCTTGATTTCTTGGTGCTCTACATTCCCTTGCAAAATGGCCTCTTCTATGACAGTTAAAGCATTCAACCTTGGTTTTGTCAAAACCTACAGGTTCTTTGCTATTGAGGTTTAACTTCCTTCCAGTCTTCTTATAAAATCGCTTTACCCTCATAGAAAGCATGGCCACCTGCCATTTAAGGTCAATTTCTTCTAAATAATCATGATCAATCTGCTCTAGGTCTTTATCATCCAGTTGTGGACTATTTGACTGATTAGCAAAGAATGAGAACATCAGATCATCAGCATATGATGATGGAGAGGCTTGTCCTTGAGAACTATGGCCTGCTGCAGTAGAAACACCATTAGCAGTATTAACTTCATTACTGCTGTTAGTGTCTTCTGCAGAGAGAAAGGCCACATTCTGGGAGTTTGAAGATGATCCAAAGGAACCTTTGATGTCAGCTTCAAACACTTTTAGGTTATTGTATAAATCATCAATATCCAACTCATCTATACCCTCTTTGTTTCTCATAATCAAAGCTATGTTGTTCCATGATGAAGGTAGAGCTCTTAAGAATTTCTGATTAGCATCTTCATTAGAAACGGATGCACCATGAACTTCTAGTAGGCTGATAAGTTTTTGAAACCTATCATATGCTTTGTCTAGGCCTTCTGTGTCAGATACAGAAAAGTTTTCAAATTGTTGCTTCAAGACATTCTTCTGCATTTTCTTAGACTCAATATTATCGCCAAACCTACTCTTGATAGCAACCCACAAAGTCTTTGCATCCTTTATTGCATGGAACCTCAGTTGATACTCATCAGGAATATCCAAAAGCAAAATGCTTTTAGCTTTTTTTTTCTCTTTGTCTTGCTAGTATTGCTTGAGCGGTCTTTGGAGGTACTTCAGTTTCAACACCATTTTCATCTTTTGTCATTTGTATAGGATCATCACTATTCATGATTACTTGCCACAAGCCATAATATGTGTTTGTGAGATACTGCTTCATCCTTATGCTCCAAAGGGTATATTCATCTTTCTTGAGGATAGAGTTCTTCTTATTCAGAGTTTCTCTATAAGCTCTGATACCACTTGTGAGTCCTAATGAACAGATCTTCTTAGCCTATTAAAGCTTAGTTAACCTAGATAAATTCAAACTAACTATAAGAAAAACTATGATTGTGAATACTACAAGTTATGCAAAATCTAACTTGCAATACTAAGAAGAACAATGTATACTAAACTTTGAATATATTGATTGCAAATATTCTGCCTAGGTTACAGAATAACTAAATATGAGATATGTGATTGATGTAAAAAACTAATATATCTCTAACTATGCCGTAGGGTTCCTTTTATAGACTAAGAAAACTCCTAATGGGCTTTCAAAACGCTCGTTACAATGATAACTGCATATCTATCCTAATTTAACTCATGCATATCATAATAACTAACATTAAAACTATATAATTCTTACAGCCTAACTATTAACTAACGTACTAACGCATACTGCAGTAATATCAATGTACTAACCAGTTCTAACTAATTATACTAAAACACTAATAACTTAGTCTGTTTTCTTCAATCTTTAACAGCATCATCAACTCTGAACCAACAGTACTAGGTGTAAAAGCCTTTGAATCCCAACAATACAACAACATGAAAATCTTATTATACAATTGTAATCACTTTGTTACATTTTCCCTATAGAGATAAACATGATGATACCAATAAATCACCCAATTTTTTAGTCTTGAAGACCGAACAGAACATCAAAACAATTTTTAGTTTTTTCCGATTCAACGGACATGTAAACCAAAGCACCTCTAACTAGGTCTGATTACGGTCCAAAACCGGACCGCATCGAAAACTGATGTGACCCAAAATACCGGATTGAATGTCCAGGTCAGGCCGGTCCGGTCTAACATAACATAATGTTAAAATAATGAATAATGAATCTAAGAACGAATTGAAATACGTTCGATCCAGTTTCATTTCTCGATTCGATCTAGTCTGCGGTCTATAATGAAGAGCCCCTAACAAAGTCAAAAGAAACAAACAAGTTAACTTGTTGCAAAAACCAAACTAAACTAAACTAAACTGGCTACTTGCTTAACCGGTGACCCCCCATTTGTAGTAATATCTTGCCCAGAAAGAAAACACTCTCACTATTTATATCATCACAAAATCATAAAATTATTAGTACTAAAAGAAAATGCATCGGTACAACGCGTGGCTCCCACCTCCGGTAGCAGAGGCTACGAAAAAGGAGAAGGATTCGTTTAATGGGGTTGTGAATTCTGTTAAAGAAGCTATATCTCTTATGATCCGAATCATGTGTATGTGCCCTTAAATGGATTTCTGTCATTGACCTGTAAGCAAACTTTCTTTTTCAATTTTGATCTTTTACTGTTAAAGTTTTGACCTTTGACTGTGAATTGTGGTTTTGTTTAAGGGGTTTTTGTTTCTTTGTATGCTTATGAGCTTTTTTTGATTTCAGACTTATGGGCTTAAGGGGGTGTTTTAATTACCTTATTTAGCCGGCTTATTTGATTTTGGAAAACCCCATAAGCTCATTTTCTGGAGCTTATGACCTTATCAACTTCACCTTATTGGCTTACGTCAATAAGTTCAAGTTTATTAGCTTTAAAGTAAACGAGCTTGATGCGGCGTTTCTAATAATCATAATAAGCGCTCCCCTTTGACCATAAGTCTCAACTTAAGCCGAAAATTTGGGATTACGAAATATAAGACAAATCATAGCTCATAAGCCATTAAGCTTAAAACAACTTATGTTCAACACCCATAGTTGTTAGGTTAATCTTCTACACAGTGAGCAGTTAAATTTTGGGAATTATGAAAATATAGGCGGTCTTTACTCAATTGAACACGGTCTACCCTACTCCCAGGCCCACCCCCATTGTGTTACAATAGTGACCCGATTGATCGTGAGACCTGTAGTAAGGATTTCGAGACTAGTGAGGTGGGAAACCTACAACTCTTGTGAGGGTGCGAATATTTTTGTGATTATCCTTAGTTGAATAGTTTAAGGTTTTTAAGTTGTTTTAAATTAATTGTCAACTAATAAAAGTAGAAGATGAATTGTTTAACTTTATCATATTACTTTGGTCACGCTAGATCCACTTCTTTGTTTGTTTTATGGGTTTTTCAATCTTGTGCTTTGGGGCACGATAAGAAGGCTAAAAGTATATAAAAAGTACACAGGGTCTCACAGAAAAGTACACATGAATCTACAAAATGTGAATCCTTGTATATTTTTCTGTGGGACCCTGTGTATTTTTTACCTTCTTATCATGTGCCCCTAGGGCACAAGATAGAAAAACCGTTGTTTTCAGTTTCTTTGTTATCTTCTTGACAAATAGGAACTTGATTAAATTGGACATAAATGCACATGGCACCCCGTCACTTTAAGTATGTATAATCTTTTTGACAATTATGAACTTGATTAAATTACACATAAATGCAACGGCGTCTCAGTGGTTTTTATAAAATCGAAACCGCTCGGTTTTTGGCGGTTTGGTTTCTCGGTTTCTGCGGTTCGGTTTTTCGGTTTTTTCGATTTCAAACCGTTTAAATTTGGTTTCTGCTAATTTATATTAATAAACTTGTTTTACGTAGAAAATTGGTTTTTTTTTTATTTTTTTTTTGTCAATATGAAGCCTATTAAGTTTACACCAATTTTTACAATCGTACACATATAAATGAGAGACACACAAATGCATGTGAAAATACACATAGTATGCTCATTGTCATTGTAACAATATATTATCAAGTAAACACACGTACACGACAAACATATATATAAACATTAAGATAATATATATTATAATAATTTCATCCATAAAATAAATATGAATTTAAAATTTTTAGTTATCATTTATTTATTTATATTATATTAATTATATATTATTATAAAACTGGGGTGGTTCGGTTCGGTTCGCTCTTACGGTTTCGTTTTTTGGAACCAAAAACCGTATACCGAACCGAAAATTTTCGGTTTTTGAAAAATTAAAAACCGAACCATCGGTATCTAGTTTCGGTCGGTTTTTTCGGTTCGGCTTTTTTGGTTTTTGGTTCGGTTTCGGTTTTTTCGGTTTCTTCTGCCCCTATTTAAGTATGTATAATCTTTTTGACAATTATGAACTTGATTAAATTACACATAAATGCAACGGCGTCTCAGTCACCCGACGTATCTACATTTGTCGGGTATCCCGACATATCTACATTTGTCGGGTATTCAATTTGCCAGGTTGTTAACCTTTGTTATGCATATTAGCAAAAATCACAGTATTGATATGTATAGATAATCTATGTGATGCGTATCAGCTAAATCACAAGCAGTAACATGTATTAGTACATGTTAGGAATTAACGTTAATCGTTTGGAAATGTATTTAACTTGTCATTTTTTACAATTTCGTATATTAAAAAATTTCTATTGAATCAACAATTTGTAAAATTTGTGCTTTTGAGTGTACCATGTTATCGGCTAGTAGATTAACCGGTCACGGGGTACACATAAAAGCACGAATTCAAAAATTTATTAATTTAATAGAAAAAAAGTTCAGTACACAGAACTATAAAAGATAACTATTGGCATTTTGGGATAACTTTTGATCTGATTATTTTGGCCCGTTTTCGTTGATATGGAACTACAAAAGATGGTAATTTACCATTCACACATATAAGTTTTGGTTTTACTGATAATTTAATGTTTGAAGTAGGGCTTCTCGGGGCTTAAACTTTTAAAAATAAGCTACGTTAGAGAGTGTTTGGATGATGGTTTAACATACAAACATTAAAACAAACAGATGATGGTTTGGATAATGGTTTAACAGTCAAACATTAAAACAAACAGATGATGGTTTGGATAAACACCCTTCCACTGCATTTCCAACTTAACTTGACCTCATTTCAAAAACCTGCAAAAGAAAAAAAAACAAATACATAAGAGGATTATTTAACACAAATTTCAAGCATAAATGTCTAGGCTGCAAGCAGAATTACTTGAGCCTGAGAATATGTACTAATCAAATCATGCTTCAAACTACAACTAAGAGCTCTCAAACCAAACTACATATTCTAATAGAAAAGCTTACTTAGACTTTCTCTTTGTGCTTGAAGATCTCACATCTGGAGCATTAGGAGCTCTTAAAGTCATAATATAATTAGTCAATTTAACCTTACTTTTTATAGGATTTCTTAACATATTTCACTACAAAAAAATGAAGCTAAGGCAACACTCATAAAGTGTTGTATAATGCCTTTAAAATGTTGCATTATGCCTAATGTGACACTTTAGTAAGTGTCGCTTTATGTAACGTTGCCTTTGCTATAAGCAACACTTATTTTGAGAATATGCAACGCTTTTTAAAAGTGCTGCTCTTGTTTAGCAAACACAATACTTTGATGTGCGACACTTTTTAAACTCAAATGCAACACTTAATACACTCAAATGCAACACTTAATACACTCAAGTGCAACACTTACATACAAAATTGCAACATTTTTCCATAATTTTTACACGCCAATGCAACACTTTCATATTCAAAAGCAACACTTTCATATTCAAAAGCAACACTTTTTGCATTATAATGCAACACTTTTCCTTTTACTATCACTAGGTTTGCAAAGCGACACTTTTGGTCATTTTCTACCTTACAGGTGCAACACTTTTCTTTTATCGAGTAACACTTTTATTTCATGCAACAAAAAGAAAACTACATTTGAGATATATATTTATAATACAGTTAAATAGCATAAAATACAAGATAATATAATGATGTACTTTTACAAAGTTTTCCAATGTAAATAACTAACAAACATTGTCTGGTAAGAAAATGTAATCTAATTACAATCCTAGAAATCTTGATATCTTTGCAAATCTCCACTGGCAGCTTAAAGTACGCCAAAACAACGTAGCCTGCAACACATGTAAACGATTAGGTTAGCTTTCTTATACTTATTGTGGAACAAAAAGGCTAGCTACGAAGAGTATACAATTATAACGTACACTAAAAAACTCTAGTCAATCGCTGTAATATTGTTCATATAGCATTCAAAAAAGACAACCAACGCATAAATGAATCACTAGACCTTATAGCAATCAAGAAGTGAAAATTCCGATTATAGATCAAGAAGATTGGTTGTTGTACAGTATTATCATGAAGAACAGCTACTGGAAATTTGTGTCTCCATTATTGTTTTTTAATTTTTTCGAATGCAGCAAACATAACCTATACATTTACTAAAATCTAGACAGATATGTGATTGTCCGTATCATACTTTAAATCAATACCGACAAAAAACACTCAAAATTAGAAAGAAAAGTGGGTCAACATTCATTTCTAAAGATGATTAGGCAGTATGCAAAAATAGAGGACATAAGAGAGAAGCAAACCTGTAAGGAGGCAATTGCAGTTTCACTATCCTTAAGCTTCTTTTCTTGTTCCCCCATTAAAATGGTTTTGGCTCTAACACAAATCTGATCATCATATACAAGAACATATGTAAGGGGCAATAACAATTAATTAAAAAAGTAACGAAAAACGAACAGACAGAAGAAATATACTAAGACATTAATAATATTTTATTTCCTCCAAACTTTAAAATTACTAACACTATGAATTACTCCAATCACTAAACAGATACTGTACAAGGACTTGTATGTTTCTGTAATCGGTCACTCTATAGCTAATATTTTAGATTTCTTATATAGAACAGTCACTTGTGGTATGAAGATCAAATGGTTCAGGACGTAATTTGCTTAAACAACAAAAAAGCGCAATACAGGATGAATTTAGTGCTTGGTAATAACTGAATTATTTTAGTTCAGCTTTGAACAAAAGCATGTCATTGTACTTGATTATTCTAGAATAGAGAACAGTATTGCATATGAACCGTAAAGTTCATCAGGTACTCACGTTCTCCTTGCAAAACAAAATATAATAAAGTAGGTGAATACTCTATGTTCCATAAGTGCATTATCACATGGTATGATTAGATTCTATACCTATAGATTTATATGTGTTTGTGTCATCAGACAATAGCCTGAGTTCCTCCAAGGTAAAATAAGCATGCTTCTTTTTAGCTTCCTTGGTTCGCATCTGGTTTTGAATCTAAAAGACAGAGAAGTATTATTAGAACAGTCTTTAAAGCTTTAAATGACCACAGCAGTACAGTCTCAGCATAGTCACCTACCTTGTCGTTAATACATAGCAAATACATATCCTCAATATCATTCTTGTTGAGGTTCTTGTAATCTGGCTCAGTGATTGACACTATGCTACCATTTGCTCTCCTTACAATAATATATGTTACAAATTTATGCTCATGTCCTAATTCACCATAGGTTTTGATGACTTGAACAATCTTTGAATTTGAGTAGACTTCTTTAATTGGCTTTCCTGGTTCTTTTTGTCTCTTAATGTAGAAGATCTTGCATGTGATCACTTCCAATTTTGACACCTATATCGAGCATAAGGATTAAACGTCTTCACTACATTTGTCAACCCCATCTAATGTTCTTTTTTCAATGTCAACAACAAAAATAGATAACCACATGAAATTAGTGTAAAGACAACATAAACTTCTCAAGTCCTGAGTTGCCTTTCTTCAGGTACAATAGATATTTATTGACAAGAGATAGTGCAGGAGCTTTGGGATCTCTTTGGCAACTTTGAACGAATAGAGTGGGGTTTTGTGGAAATGGTGAGACTAAAATTTCTTTCATGCTCTCCCACACAATGTCATTCTTCAAGAAGTTTTGCATCTGATCAATATGATATTGATGCTCATATCCTGAAGTGCATCTGATAACATCAAATATTTGATACTTTCATAGTGTCAAATTTCCCCACAGAAAAATACTTGCAATTTGCACCTTTAAATGCTTGAATTTCGATACAATTTACAATTATTTCGTTGTTTAAAGGTAAAATACAAGTATGAACAAGAAACACGGGAAAGAACGAAAAAAATGAAGATAATACGGATTCTTACGAGAAGTTACGGCGTAAACCCTACTATAGTGTTACGCCGTAACCTATAAGATTTTATTGTGATCAAATACGCTTAAATAGGTAATATAGAAAACCTATAAGCGAAGTATTCCTTTTATAGACCAAAAATACACTCAGCAGTTGTAACTCCAACGGTAACCTAGTAGTAGTAAGTAGCCTGGCAGCATTAACTTTTGCCTGGCAGCACTATCTTAGCCCAACAGTATTAACTTTTTGCCTAGCAGTTTTAACTTTTCGCCCAACAGTACTAAGAATGCCCAGCAGCATTAACTTTTTGAGTTACCAGTTTTAACCCCAATTTCATTCTTAGCATTTCCAACCCATTCCATTCATCAATCTATCCAAACAACACTTTAGAGATTAAGTATTCCAATGCTAGCAGTCAAAAATTGAAAACGAATAACATCAAATGCTTTTGTGAGTAAATATGCAACATTGTGATCAGTGTGAATCTTGATCACTTGTATTAATCTCTTCTTATATGAATCCCTGATGAAATGATGTCTAATCTCAATGTGCTTAGTCTTTGAGTGAAACACTGGATTCTTAACTATGCAGATTGTGCTTTTATTGTCAATGAAAATCTTGGTGTTCATAAAGTTGTATCCATAATCAAGCAATTGATTTTGGATCCATAACACTTTTCCACAGGAACTAGATGCAGCTACATACTCTGCTTCAGTAGTAGAGTTAGCAAATATAGTTTGCTTCTTGCATTGCCATGAAATCAATCTTCTTGTAGCCGTAACACTTCACTTCATATATTTAAACACGAAATTAGATCAAGAAAAGAGATGAGGAGATGAGTTGTTCTAGAGAGAGAAAGAAGAGAGAGAGAGAGATGAGAGAATATGGAAAATGGAATTTTTATATTATGAAACAACTAACTCTTTTCTAAATAGAAAAGAGTTTATATACCCCGTCGCGTTAAATGACGCGCGGGATATTTAACTAGGACCCGGGCTCGGGTTTTGCTTGGGATTAAACCCGAAACATATACAATATTAGATTATCTATCGAGCCCGATTCCCGATATTATACTATTACAACATTAACTAATTAAATGACCGAGACCCGTACATGTAATGAACGAACTTCCAGTTCGGCTCAATATTTTGAGGCTAACAATCTCCCCCGAAGTGAGTTCATTGATGACACTCCTTCATGAGATCATGAGATTGCTTTTGTCGTTAAGCTCATGTGGTCTTGGTCTTTTTCTTTGTTCTTTGTTGTAGGTTTGTTCCTTCATGCTTTGCGATCTAGACTTTGAGCCTTTGTCATTGTCTTTATCGTCTATGCCATCTTGCGATCTTGTGTCTTTGACCAACATGCTCATACTTTTGCATTATCTTGAAAGCTTTAAATCAGAGTTAGCGGAAGTCTTTGTCTTTAAATCTTGAGCTTTCATGATTGATTGTCTTTGTAGAATGAGCATGAATATGTGGTAATGAATCGACTTTGGTTGATTGGGATACCGTCACCACCGTTTTAACCTGCAGGTTTACGTTAGTGATAATCGAGAAAATTGATTTGAAAATCAATCGACATATTACTTGTAAAAGCGTTTTTGTAACACATCGGAAGTTTTAAGCTTTTATCAAGAAGAAATCATTTCTACTAAGATAGATCCGCATCACTTTAATGCTGAGTCTGATCTTATAGAATCTTTGCTTAATCAAAATACTTCGATTGATTCTTCTTCTAAGATTGATTCTCTTCTTGATGAGTTCGCCGGTGAACTCACCCTTCTCAAATCAATTCCACCGGGAATTAATGATGACAACCTTAATCGAGAGGGTGAAATTCATCTAGTTGAGAGATTACTTTATGACAATTCATCTCCTCGCCCTACGAAAGAGCTTAATGTGGAAAATTCTATCGAGTTTTTCTCTCCATCTCCTATCCCCGTCGAGGATAGTGACTCTCTTATGGAGGAGATCGATTTATTTCTTACCCCAGATGACTCGATCCCACCGGGCATTAAGAATGATGACTATGACTCTGAAGGGGATATCCTTTTCCTTGAAGAATTGCTTAGCAATGATTCCCCTTCACTTCCTGAAAATGATTCATTTCATTTTTATGTTCCATCATCCCCTCGTCCTCCTGTGAAACCACCGGATAATGGAATTTTCTCTGATTTTGAGCCCGATACGGGACTTTTGACTACCAAAGTGGTGGGTGATATTTCTAAACATTATGTTCTTATGCCTAGACTTTTACCCACCCAACCCACCCTTTGTCCAATAATTGACACTTTGCTTCCATTTTCATCCGAAAATGAGGACAAAGTTCATCTCTTATCACATCGGGGCTTTAAAGCTTTCCAGCTTTTTTTGAAAGCCCGATGATGATCTATGGAGGGGACATTCCTATCTTGGATGTTCCGTTTCTCCATTTCTATCCTCCTTGACAAGCTCAAGTATGGGGGATCGAGTCAGGCTCAAGACTCGGTTAACAAAAATAAGCGCTTCGTGGGTGGCAACCCATGCTTATCCTTATATAATTATAATAGTAGTAATGAATAAATGTTTTTTGTTGTGAGGAGGCTCGCCTCTACCATTTCCTTTTTTTGTGTTTTGTGGTTTTGTATGTCCAGGATTGCCCGGATTTTGAAGCCTCTCGTGCTCGCGTTTTGATTTTCTAGCTAACAAATCCTTTTTCTAAACTTTTGTTATGTTAAAACATCTTATTTTAACTTATTCTAATAAGCTATAACCTGCAAATATCATTTGGAATTTTAAAATAAGCTTGCATGGCTTTTTGGACTTGTTTTGAAAATATTTCCATGCATAGGGGTATATATCGTAACTTTCTGAAATTTATAACTAGATCGCGGAGCGAGCGGAACGGACCACCCTAAAATAAATCTAGGGGCCGACACCTTAAGGGGCCTGCCTGTCTGTTACCCCACCTCAGCAAGATTACTGGCAAACTTCAAAAAATCTCATATGAAATCAACCGTAATTCCATAGAAGGTCGTGCCACCGACCATTTCGAAAGAAAATTAAGTCAACTTTACAATAAAAATACTTCCAATCTTCATTCTAAACTTAAATAAGTTAGAAATCAAAATACTACATAGTGGGGCCAAATTATGAGTTTCGTTTTCACATAAAACTTGTATTTTAACTTATTCCTATTGAGTCTGGCGCATTTCTAATAGATATACCTTGAAAAATAGTAGTATTTGTTCTTTCAATATTATCTTAATTAATTTTAGAATAGGGAGGAACCTATTTTAATTTCAAATCAATCAAGCTAAGTATACATCGTTATATCTAATACACAAAACCATGACAATAATCCTATGAATGTGTATGCTAGATGATTAAATGGTGTTATACTTTTTGTTTCACTTGGTTTTAATAGGTACTTAATAATAATCATTACTATTATTTAATTGAGCTAATTATATATCTAAAACCAAGTGCCATGTATATACTATTTAAATGTCTAGTTTTCCAGATTAATGCGCCTAATATGAAAATTACGCTAGATTTCAAGTGTTCATTGCAAAATTGTTTGTGCCTTGGCATATAGGCATTAGAAGTCACTAATATTTAAAAAGTGGGTCACATAAGCATCTTGTAGATCATTTCTGAGTGTATTAACCACTTAGTAAGAGACTTTAAATAGTTGTCGAAGTGTTTGGAAAAATAATGTCCAAGATTCATAATGTTAAAATCCATCATTAAAATATTTCCAAACACAATATCACTCTTCCAACAAAAAGTCATCAAATAATTTTCATCATCTGCGTTAGTTTTGATCTTAGGGTGTGTTCAAAACAGAATACTAGATTGTATAATACATTGTTAATTAATCAAAAGAAAAAATATTTTTTTAAACTTTGCTTGTGCCTTGCATTTCTAACACCCACATAAATTATATTCCTTTTTTATAAACATATAGTGTTTTTACAAAAAGGATGTGTGATTGGTATTAAAATGGTTAGAAAAATTATTCATATACCCAATAAAATGTCAAAAACTATGCAGACTATGCATAACAATAAATAGTTTATTTTTTTCGCACATCGCAAAATACAATACAATCTGAAGTTAAGAAATTAACTTGTCATTATTCAACAACCTCACCACTTTACAACTAGTCTTAGGATTAGTGTAACACATTATGAAAATCTTTATTTGTCTTCTTTTAAAAGAGTGTTCGTGAGGGTCAAGAAATATTCCGAATACATATAAACTCATTATTCAAACTATGATTGATATGATTATTGAATCTAATTGACAAGTTTTCAAGTATGGACAAGAAATCGGACTCTTATTTGTCTAGCTTTAAGATTATAACAAAATATAACAAGAGATATTATCTAAAAACCAACACACATCAATCCACACAACAACGTCGATTGATATTAAAATAATACATCCTTTTACAAGATGATAAGAATTAGTATCGGTCATAACGACGAACTTGTGTAAATGATGACATATTGAGTCTACTTGTCCAATAGTTGTGTTCCAAATATTTGGCAAATATATGCATAAAATATACAATGAAGTAGGATTGACGACTTGTATGTATCATCCGAAAAACAAGTAATTTACCCTTTTAATGCAATTGGTACAGTCATCCAATCTCTGAAAAGCCACACATTGTAAGCAAATCACACATAGTGTAACTTTTCCACAACTATTCCAAAGCACAACTCAAAACTGTAAATTTCTCTTCTCATCAAAACATTCTCTTACGTTACCAAATAATGCATAATATTTTCTTCTACACCAAATGAGAAACCCTTATACACATCTAAGTTATACTAGGAATAATTTGAACATATTCTTTAAACCACTATCGTACCTCTCTTTTCAATAAGTGATCATAAGAGGATTTCGAATATAAAGATGGTTGTTATTCAGACGATAATCAATCTCACTATTCAATCCAATTACAAATTTAGAATATGAACATGAAATCGAGATTAGGATTTATCTAGATCACGGAAATATCAATCAAATGACATAAGATCTTTCATCGTTGTCATCATGTATAACCATCGTCAGTTATAATATGAAAATCACAAGTCGAATTGCAAGACAACATGATTAGTCATCAAATAGAAATTCACACTTATGCAAATGAAGATGTATGCACTTGAGTCCCAAAAGTGTTTCAATGTTGTGTTATCTATCTATGGTCAAATT
This sequence comes from Tanacetum coccineum, assembly GCA_026074375.1. Lineage (NCBI taxonomy): Eukaryota > Viridiplantae > Streptophyta > Magnoliopsida > Asterales > Asteraceae > Tanacetum > Tanacetum coccineum. The sequence goes on from BQNB010005974.1 coordinate 33,835, forward strand.
ATACATCTAAAATTAACACACACTACGTAGGATTCTGACGACTTATAAATATCCATACGGGAAACTCATAAGTACTCCAACTAGATAACAAGCCTTGGATGTCATTTCTGAAAACTCAAACCAAGAAGCCTTATAACTTATATTAGCTTCTCCTAATAATCCAATTTCAACACCATCTCCTAAATAGTGGGAAAATAATCCTTGCCCATATTTGGCACCTCCACGGATCGATGGATCCTTCCTCTTAGATTCATCTTCGGTTTAGGTAAATCTGCCCTATGGCATTAGAATTAAACATCTTCCCTTTGTCAATCACTTGTTTTAAAAGTCCAATATACATGTAACTAAACTTAGTAATCATTTATTATTTCTAATAAAGAAATATTCACAAGAACTATTGAGGTACAAATAACCAAAATTATATTTCTATCCATAAAAGACATGCAAAGGTGCATTCTTCTGAACACTCTCATTACAATAGTATATTACACTGAGTCACTCTTCAGATCATACTCCTAGGTCTAGGTGACATCATTCTCGTTTTACACCAACAACAACTTGCTGCTCTTTACATTTCAACCTTAGGAATTCCACACATCAATGATTAGGATTATGTGAACCAAATTAAAGCATGTTAGTCGAGTTACAATATTAGGTGACCCTAAGTGATAAGACAATATAAATCGTATCTTTGCTACACTTCATTAGGCAAATATAGGAATTTTCCATTTGTCATAACAATCAAAAATGACTACTGAGAAATCTATAGCACTAGAAATCAATATTGACCTAACCGGTTGAATTGCTTCTAAGAATGGAAGTTGGGTTTTATGGTATAAACCCATAAAAATGGACTGTTTAGAGCCGGAATTGGAGCACCACTAGTGTATAGTCTCTATTCATTCTCAAATGATTAAATGGCTCTTATAAATATGCCTAATGAAATGTCTACATCGATAGTCTTTGTATTCATTAGTGAGTGCAAAACAAACAAAGTAGAAATTAGGTTTCTCTCTTGTCAAGTGCTAGACATAATGCACTCACAAATGTGCTTTGAAGTATTCATGATGAAACTTGCTCCCTATGGTCATGCAATTATAATGCCTTCATGTTTTATCTTATGCTCAATAATTGTTTTACTTAGCTATTGAAATTCATGTTCTATTAAAAAGTCATTTCTACCTTTTCTTCACTAGCAATTTAAGAATAAAATATCTCCTTATTTCCTCATAATATGACTACATGCTCCCAAAAGATAAAAACTGCTAAACTAATCTTATAACATATGCTTACATTTAAAATTTATCATGTTTTTGTTTCGCTCATCTTACATGACTTACATGTTATTTTCACCTACACATGATTAGGTTGAACGTATAACAAATAGGTTTAGATATACAAACATCTTTACACATTAATCTTGTTAGATATATATGAGTTGATGCATTGCTTCAGATAAACTTTGATGCTTATATCATATGTCTTATACATTTATTTATATATTTTCTCACACTAGTAATATCTTTACTCGGCGTCCCCGAGTCACTAATCAAAAATTTTCAACAAAGAGTCGCAAAATTGTCTAAAATCTCTAGATCTTTACTCACACAACTCCTTTGATCATACGTCACGCTTTCTTCTTAAATTATCTACTCTTTGGTCTAGTAAGCTTAGATAGATAAATTCTAAACGCATCCTCCAAAATGATTGACAACTTAAAATAGTTCATAATCGACAATATTCAAACATGCGATAGCAAATACGTTAAAGTCATATCCGAACAACCATATTCAAACCTTTTAACACCGATTAGAGTAAAAACGCTCTTCAATTTCTCTTCTAGACTAAAACTTTCTATAATCTTCGACAAAAACAGTTCTTTCTCTTTGACGGGAACCAGTTCTTTCCTCTTCGACGAAAACGTTCTCTTCTCTCTGTTCTTCCGATGAAACATTCTTTTCTCATTCGACGAAAACCACACTTGTCCTTTCAGATCACAAAAAACTCCACTTTCTCTATCTCTAATTAACCACGACCTCTTCAACCATAGAATGGCTGATTTTTCTTTTCCCACTAGTATCCGCTAACCACCATTAAACACCGTATACCTCATCGAGTGATTGCTATGCACATTTCGTAAAGCTCGATAAGACTACATAACTCTGTGAGTGTAAGTACATCGTGTAATTAAATCCACCATCCCGTCTCCTTACATTGTCAGCTCGTCGCCTCCATCTTGATTTGTTTTCACTTCTCTATTTATTATTAATATTATTAATTATTATATTCGCTGTACGGAAACATACCGATGACTACGTCCACCCTTCTCCTTCGAGACAAATGTGAAGAAATAAACATCCTCCATTGAAAAAAGTTTTCGTCTGAAGATGTTCAATGTCGAACACTCTTCTCTTACACCTACAACCGCAGCATCGTTAAAATATTATTCGACAAGGTTTAGAAAGATGAGAACACATTCCAAAAATCGATCTCTTCTTTTCTTCCTAAAGACTCAATTCTAGTCTATGTTTCCAATTCCGTGTCATGAACAACCTAAACACTTCAACTGAATATTTTTAAGGATTTTTAATTAGCCTAAATCAAATTTTATAAAGTCACTTCCATTTGATAAAATTTTCGTTCAACAACATCTCTGATGTGGCGGTCCCCCTAAACCAGCGGCTCCCAAACAATCAACAACGGCGGCCCCCATATAATATATGGACGGACCGGCAGGCATGCTCTGTGAATTTGCGTCACTTCTATTTATCAATCATCATAAACAAACATCCTCTCTTTCTCCCTCTTTTTCTACCAGCTGGCTGGTCTATCCATCACCCAAACACCTATTAACTATTATTCACGCTCTTAATCGGTGATTACTACTTCTAGTTCATCTTCAAACCAACAAGGTGAAATGAGTAAACGAGTCTTTCAGTCAACCACCGAGTCCATACTTCATAAGGAAAATTCATCAAGGAATCCTTCTCCCACCAACATAACCACCAAACTAAACATATATTTACTACAGACCCATAAAATGTTAACAACCATTCATTTCACAAAGTACAAAACCTAATCCGTTAAAATCACTACCCAATAAATCATCCTCAATCTTTAGTCCCTCACTTCTCGTAACATGTCTGTTTTCACATCTCACAAATAGTCTTTTCATTTTTTTTAATGGTTCTTCTCACTGAGTTATAATTCTTTCACACTTCTAATAGGCCTTTTTTGCTTACGAAGGTTCCTCTCACACATAAACGTGTCCTTTCACTTCTACAACATGTCTTTCTCTCACCTCTAAACTTAATCATCCCTCTTCTAATAAGTCTTGTACTATTAAAAGTACTTACTATAACACCGTGATCAACTAATTTTTTCCTCTCGAAATATTAAGTGTTTTACAGAAAATCCAATGTAACTACCTTCACAAAAACTTTCACTTTCCTAAAGTGAATAACAAAAAGAAGATAATTCAATCTTCAAGTCGTTATTTGAGTCACCTACAATTGTTGAGCTCTCTATTATCTTCCCATGAAAGAACTACCTCATATTCACATTCCAACCTTTGTTTTCTCAACATTATACCACAAAACCCAAAACAAACTTATTATTCCAATCAAAATCCACCTTTGATCTCTCTATAAGGATAACTTGCACATAATTGTTAGTGAAATGATATATAAACTCATCATTTTCAACACACTCCTTGTCAACCATATTCTCCTTTTTTAGCGTCTTACTCAACTCTTTCCTCACTTTTCGGCTCTATGGGAGTCATTTCAAACACATCCAAGAGCACATCGTCCTCCATACTCGTACTTATTTTTTTTTTTTTCTTTTAACGTATATAATAATAAATAAATTATATATATATATATCATAAAATACTATAAAAATATCTTAGTTATTATATATATAAAAAAACTATATTATCTAATTGATCATAATAATAAGTGTCATTCGTGTACTTTTAAAAGGCCATTCTCATAATATTCTTATGTCAATCAATAAACGAATCCCATTCTCGTTTATTAAAAGTCGGTCTAATCTTTCTTTGTATACATACATCTTGATTCTTTTTATTTCATCGTTTAGCGCTAGTTTTTACAAAAAAATGACTTACATGTGTGTCTATTTCCTACTTCTCTTTCAAAGTGGTCATAACTCATAATATTAAAACCTAGAAGTGCATGTCTATTCCCCGATAAAGAAAACGTATATGCAATATGTATATGTCTAACACTTGTCTACTAACATTGATTTGTACCACAAACAATATATTGATTCCTTGTCTGCCATTCCAAACAAGGGGATGCGAAACACCGAGCGGGGAGCACGTACAAGCATTTTGCACAATTTAAATTGCATCAACTTCTTAAGCATTCGAGGTAATTTATTTGATCACATGGATCCGTTAGAGTCAATAAACAAGGAATGTAAATTATCATGGGGAAGCAATTAAGGCACAGGGTGAATGCTAGAGCTAAGAGTGGATTAATATCATGGATTTAGTTAACCATGATTGATAGAAGACTTCACTAGGACGACTGCATATCTTCACCTTTATAGGCACATAGGTATTAGGGATGTCAAATACATGAAGGGTTTATTTTATAACTCCAAAATACTTTACCATCCTCTACTTCAAAATCACACCCCTAACCTTAAGGGTCAATCCTACTCATAACTTTAACTTATATATTTAAAGTACCTACTTTCTTTTCATGTCTTCTTCTCATCTATCACGACATCCTCTAAATTATCCAAGAAACACAAAATTACCTCCACCGTATTTCTCATGTTGTCTTCTTATTCCTTCTAACCAGTTATCACTTGGATCAACCTACCTTTTCCCTCCATTCCTATCAACTAATAAACTTTAAAGCACCTACCTTTCTTAGTCTGTGCCTACCTTCTTCACATCCATAGACCTATTCTAAACTATCCAAAGAACACACAATCACCATTCACCTTTATTACTCACATCTTCTTCCTCATAACACCTCTAACACCTAATACTACGGAGTACCTATGCCTCTTCTACATTCCTCCAGACATATATACCCAGTAAGCACGTACCCCTTTCTCATGTCTTCTCACAAACCTCCAACCATATATGCTCAACCATAATCTACACTATAACCTTTTTTGCATCGAACAAAGGGAGAGAAGGGAGAGTGAAAACGAGTAAACTTAAACGCTCATGTATTTAATAAGTTTACATACTTTTGTCATCATCAAAAAGGGGAGATTGTTTAGAGCAAATATTACGATATTTAAATCTACTACGATCTCTATTATGTTTAGGTATACAATACTGTAACCTTTAATAGCATAACAGTAAAAAAACGCAAGTTACCCGAAATCACAAATCATCAATGCATACATATCAACAACACTCATCATGTCTTAATCAGCATCAACACCGACATTGTTTCACCCGATGTACATCACATAATATGTACAAACAAATGTACAACTTTTGTAGGATGATTAAAGAAAAATATTATTTTCTTTAACCATTCTACATTTCTACAAAACATTTTACAAAAACATACACAGAACACAAAATACGTTTTAATAAAAGAAATGTTTTTATTTAAATATAAAATTTGAAATCCTGTTTTCTCCCCCCCAAAATGGAAGCTTCCTATACCCAGATAACAAACTTCCCCACAAAAAGACAAAAAAGGAGCATAGCGTCAAGGGGCGCGGCCCCTTATAGGCCTGCCGGACCCTCTATATCTATAGGGACCCTTCCACCCCCCCCCGCTTCAGGACCGCCCGTGTTTGCCAAAAAAATCTGTCAGCTTCAGTCTCCTATAAAATAGTAGGGATCATCACCAATACTGATTTACAACCTTTTTACAAACGAATTTCTCTTAGTTCTTTCTCTCTCTAGATCTCACTAAATCTCTCTAAATCTTTGATCATTTAACTAGTTTAATCTTGTTTCAATGTATCAATCTTCTACTCTTTCCTTCTTCCCTCAAGTGCAAGAGAAGAACTTCGGTCATCTTCAAGATCTGAAGTTATGTAGTCTAGTTAGTCCATTGTACATTGTTACATATAGATCGAGTCAATGTCTTCCAATCTTTAGTAGTATGTAGATCCAAATGATGTATATATTTGGATGGGTTGATTATGGGTTGGTTAGTATTTTAGGCCTTAAAAATACCATTGGTGAAGTGGTAAAGATTGGTTCCTAGCAAAAATTAGGCTTCGACATTTTAGCTTAGTGTCGGAAAAAATGTCAGCGACTGCGGTTTTTAATATGTTTAGGCCATAAAAATACAAGTTTGTTATTTGGACCATAAAACACATCTACGTGTTTGTTGTACCCTAAGAAGGACTCGACATCTAGCTTAGTGTCAGAAAATAATGTAAGCATTGGTATAAGGTTTTCTCCGCCGAAAGGGAGCTTGTTGATTAGTGAAGTAACTCTCAAGTTGGATACTCGAGGAGTGGAGAAGGGTGAAGAGGAGCTTTGTAACTGAACCACTATAAATCATCGTGTCGCTTTGCATTTTCTTTTACCTTTCTCTTTACTTATGTCTTTACATTTATCGCTTTACAATTACACTTGCATTGTGCTTATGATTGTGTGAATTGTTGTCTATGTTGTGTTAGTCATGGTTGTGTAGCTCTTTGTAGTAAACATTGTGAGTGTGGATATATTGCTAGAATATGCACTAGTTATTATAAATCCATTATCGACACTTCTCATATTGCGTCAAACTTGATTGGTGATTTGATACAATTGATCTAGTCTGAAAACCTATTCTAGAGGCGGTCCCTTTAAATAGGGCGGCCCCCTGATGTACTAGGCGGCCCCCATATATTTATGGGACCGCCGGCAGAGAGTGATTTAATAATTGATACAAAAGATATAAAGTTTTTAAAAGGAAACGTATTCACCCCCCTCTGCGGTTTCCACACAAGATTTTTAGTCCTTTTTTAAACTCTGAAACTTATTTTAGCCATTTTTAAATGCTTTTTACCAAATTCGGAGTACTTCCGAGTTTGACCAATCGTGTCGAGTTTGCAATTTTTGGTGATTACACATCTAATTTTACAATTAACTACATACAATCATCATTTTAAATAACAACAATCCTAAATCTATCATCAATTGCTAAAAGACCCTAAACTCAATAACCCTAATTTCTACCGAGTTTGATCTAGATACTAAGATCATCATGAAAACCGTTTCCAAAACCTGTTAACTACTGGATTACTTACGTTTGAGAAAATAAGAACGTTACGATCGTTGTAAATGAACTATAAATCAAAAAGATTGATTTTTCCTCTTTCTCGATTTGAAATTCGGTATAAAGAAAATTAAGAAATGAAATTATAAATTCCTTTTATACTATCGAAATTTACTAGTTTGGAATTTGACGGTTCTAGTCCCTGGAGTTCATCCTTTCGAGTTTTGATTGTAAAATGACATTTTTGACCCTTGTAGTTTTTGTAACCGAATTTTGTTATCAAAATTTTCAAAATCAACCCCCTTGGAATATGATCCCTTTGCACAGTTAGTCTTTGAATGATATTTTTCTCCTTTTTCAAAGTCCAGATTATCATAAAAATGAAAAACTCCCCCTCGAAAGTGTACATGTTTTTTATAAAAACTCCATAGAATTCGAGAGATCATTATTTTATTAGATTTTGAAAGAACTTGTTCATTTAAAATTCAGGTGATGTACGTGAATGGGAATTACAAAACCACATGATTTGTTAAAAGTAACTCCCCCTCAGATCATGATCCATTTAAACAAAGAAAAGTATCGTTGAGAAAAGTAGTGAATCATGAATCTGATTTGTAAAGACATGTGAATTTTGATTAAATTATGTTTTTTATTTTTCCATTTTTTATTTTTGTATTTGATTTTTGATATTTGAAAAACATTATGAAAATCTTTTTAGATTTTTATATTTTTCAATTTTTATTTGGTTTTGAAAAATTTATTTACAAGTTTTGATGTATGATCTTTTCTAAGAAGATAACTTTGCCAGACTTTCTAACTGTGTTGGAGTCATACATCTCATACCAATGCGATGAACTAAGTACTCAAAGCATTCTTTCAGAAGAGCTTTAGTAAATAGATCCGCAAGTTGGTATTCAGTTCCGACAAAGTATAATTCCACCGTACCCTTTTCAACGTGTTCTTTAATAAAATGATATTGGATGTCTATGTGTTTTGTATGTGATTACTGAACCGGATTGCATGAAATAGCGATAACGCTCTTTGAATCGCAATACATCAGTATTCTGTTGTACTTGTATCCATAGTCCAGTAGTTGTGTTCGCATCCAAATGACTTGTGCACAACACGCAGACAATGAGACATATTTAGCTTCTGCTGTAGATGATGACATCAAATAACGTCTATTTTATAGCATCATTTATCCCGTATAAATTACCCATTTTATATAATTATGGCAAGAATTTATATTTAATTACTTATATTTATTATTTGCAGTAATTATGGAGTTCTTTGTGAAGTTTGTACAAAAGGCATGCATTTTGGAGCATAAACGAAGAGTTCAAGAAAAGTCTACTGATTCTAACATGATATACGACATATCATTCTAGAAGCATACGCCGCATCCAAGACTTGATGAACTAAAAGACCATTGCCTGACTTTGAAGAATACGCCATATCCACATCAACGACACGCCGTATATGATACTTTGGTCAACAGAGAATAAGTCGAATGAATCCAAGATAATATGTCGTATCCACTACTGAGGATACGGCGTATCCGCGCGTATACTTCACAGCATAACCGAAGATTAATGACATTGAAGAGGAGTTATTACACTCCAAAAATAAAGAAGAGGTTATGAAATCATCATTATGATGATTGGTCAAAGAATTATTCTGCCATTATAATAATTAAATGCCTACGTAAGTAAATATGGCAAGTATTTGATCACACTCTAAATAGACAGCCCGATACGCCATATTCACCTTAACAGATACGCCGTGAGACCCTGATCAGATAATTAATGTCAATGAAAGATACATGGAAAGTGTATATTTATTTGGTCAAATGTATTAATTAGCCATTAATGGGTAATTAATACTTACTAGTTTTCTTCCATTTAAGAACCTATAAATACAAGACCCTACATTTAGTTGTAGTAATGCTTTAACCACCAAGTTTGATTCTCAGAAGATTAAAGAAGCCAAGAAGGTCCTGCAAAGTGTTCCAATCCATAGGAGAACTCTTGTAATCTCTACACTCCACTATACGCGTTCGGTTAGCATTATGTTTAATCGTTCATCTATGATTTTGTGTATTGTTACAATAACTATTGGCTAATACCTTTAGGTATTAGCCATGTTTGTGATAATATAATGTTTGGTTTGTTTATTAAATGTCTTAATTTATCACTGGTTGTTAATTATGTTTATCAATTTATAGTCGTTTACATGCTAATATGCGACCTATCATTCAACTGGGTCTAGTCCTACATATTTAATGCGCTGCAACGTTGGTGTTGTAGGCGTAGGCTAAGAGTCCGGGATAGCTCTCCATATCTGCAAGTAAGTGGGTAAAGTCCTAATAGGCTAGGGTTTAATGAGATAACAATTATTGAACACCTAAGATAGATTATAATTTACAAACGGAATACAGTTGGCGAACATAGGAATCGTGACAGGGTTACTCATGTCTTATACTTATTTACCAATTTCACCATTGAGATAAGTTATTCATTGCACTGCATAATCAAACCAACGTTTTATTTAATTAAACATGGCTAATAATGTTTTCCTTACATAAGGCTTGACCTCTTCTTTATCTTTTGTCTATCAACTTGTGTGTGTTAATTGTCATCAAAACCTTAGATTAGACACCAAAATTGTGCCAGTCTCTCATGCTGAAACCCCCCTTTATCATTAGTTTAGGTTTTGCATAAATTAGATAGATAAGTAAAATACTGATAAATTAGATATTAATGCTCTCGCTCTTAGTGATCGACACCCTACTTACCAACGAAACTACCACCGACCGGGTACACTGCCCGTTAAAGTGTTGTTTTTAGGTATAGTCGGCATAAAATAAACAGTAAAACTTGATACATAAAATACCTACTCACAATGACACATCAGGTTTTTGGCGCCATTGCCGAGGAGTAAAGTTGTTTAATTCTTATTTATTAGTGTTTTAGTTTAGTTTAAATTGCATATTTGTGTGCTTGTTTGTGTGTTTAATTTCCTGCATTGTATATTTTGCATATTGTGTGTTTGTGTGCATTGTTACAGCCTATTGTAACCTTATAAGTCGAATAATGAATACGGCGTATTCAATTTATTGGATACAACGTATAAATTTTTTTCTAAACCAATACAGCGTATTCGACTCTATCATTAATACGGCGTATTCAGTTCACTGAATATGGCGTATTAGTCCATTTAACCTTTTTCTTTGTAGTAAATTCATTACAGGAAATGGACGACCCCAACATCACGATGGAAGAGTACATCCAGCTTATGGCTGATAAAGCTCGAGGGCGTGATCATATGTTTAATTGGGAAACTGCTACGTATGATGAGGAATATTGTGATGATCTTAATTCTTTCACAGATTTTGAAACAGATTTCCCAGCTATCGTCTACAATGATGCATCGACATCAAATCAAAATGTTTCTTCTGAACCCACTGTAAGTATTTACAATGCAATTAAATCTGACATTGATTTTGACATACCATTTTCTGATTCCGAGGACGAGGATTACACTTTTATATACAACAAGGATTTGTCTTCTTATAAATTAGTTCCTTTCAATGATTTAAAACCAGAACCGGTAAATGACCATGTTAAAATCAATACGGAATTGTGTTCAGAAAACATTAATATCAAACCAACGGATAGTGCTGTTTGCATAAGCAACGACACCACTCCCGTTGAGTTTGATGAGAGCTTTAAGACAAATCACGACATACATCGCAAATTTTTCAAAATAAAAGATTGTTTCTCAATGATTAAAGTCGTGATTCAAAAATGTTTTAACAAAGGGATGCTAATAAATCTAATTAAGAATTTATATGTGCCATTTGGCATCCCGTTCAACCCCAAGCTGTTTTATAAGGATGGGATTAAATTGGGGCAAGTCTAACTTAAAGACTTTTCTGTAAACAAAAGTGCTTGCCGGGAGACAACCCGAAATTTATCTTTCTATTAATGAGTCTGTCTTACCAGACTATCTATACGGCGTATCCAAACCCCATGGATACGGCGTATTGACCTTCTGGATGTTATCCAGTCTTTATTTTCAGCATAGTCTATACGACGTATTCATTAAATGAATACAGCGTATACAGGTATCAATACGGCGTATCCTGGGGTATGGATACGACGTATCGACTTCCTGTATAGTTTTAGGTTATTATTTCAAGTCTAATCAAATGAATACACCAGAGATGGAGTTGTACTTTTTTTCTTATGCTTAATACAGGAACCTTCTGAACGAAACGACAACGTTGGTGGAGTATTTATAAATCTGGAAATCACAAAGTGTTGGAGTCTTGAAATCCCAAGACGGTTGTTCAACACACCTTTTTTCTCAAATATTCAAAATAGAGAATCATCCAGAGCAAACTATCAGGGAAGTTTCCTCGTTCTAATTCTTTTTCCCATATTTATTTAATTGATTTATCTATACAACGAGGGTGTTGTATAATTTAAGTGGGGGGATGGAGAATTAGAACGTACTTGTTCTCATTTTCACATATAAACTGATATATGCTTAAAAATGCCTAAAAATGGTCAAAATTTAAAAAAATTTCAAGCATACTTTTTGTGAAAAATCATTAGTTACATTACCTAGCGCACTATTACCCTTATTATCTATTTGTAAGAATTAAACTTTTCCGTTTCCAGTTGCTTACTAAAATTCCACAAAAATATAAGTGTGACGGTGATATAGTGGACTTTAGAACATGGCCTGGTATATCACTCGAGACCTCAATGATGAGTACTATAGATTTAGCTGGAGTAACATGCTTGACTGGTAAATTTCTAGGATTAAACCAAAAAGCCTACATGTCATAATACTAACTAACTACACTGGTTAGTTAACCCCCGTGTAACCCTTTTGCTTACTCTCATTTTTAGAGTAAAGATACCCCTAGAACAACCTGCTGAGCCATTCCTTTCTTTTTTTCCTCACCAATTAAAAATTGTTTTGTTTCACCTTTACACCTTAGCCTACCGTGTAGATTAAAGCCTATTTGATCAAATGTTGTTAGTCGCTTTCGTGTAAAGTTTTGTAGTTCCTGCGTCAAAGTAAAAATTTCTCTATCTATGTAATGGTCGGGAAAATTGCACAATGCAATGGGAATGTTTGTAGCTCGTGTGTTTTTGCTACTTTCACAATTATGTATTATGTCCGAAAGAAGAAAAGTTCAAGAGAAAATTAGCCGGACAAATGATGATTATGAAGACGGTGAAATTACGCCGAGATTTATGATGTATTGTTGAAAAAAAAATATGAATGATGAAAAAGATAGTCGGTTCATAGAGCTTACACCGATGAAATTATTTGAAAGGATCGATTATTCGTTGATACGCACAAAAATCAACGATGTAAAGTATTGTAAAAAGTGGCCGATATCACCACTTATTTTGTAAAAGTATGTAAAGTTCGGGATGTAAGGGAAGTTGACCGTTATGGGAACGCCAACTTAGGTTGTCATTGTCATCTATGATCGAGACGTTTGTTTATAAGTTCGAGTCTTTGTCATGGAACGGTCGGGGAAAGTTACTAGCAACCGCACCTTATTTGTTGGCTTTAATCTATTTGTTTTGTTTATTTTATTTAACAACCATTTTACTTCCCTTTCCTGATAACTAACCTTAGGATTTACTCGAATGAGGATATGTACGAGCGTGGATGTCTATTTCATCGTTACGGCCATGTATGCATGTCTTAGCTGCCTTGTTTGACGATGACCTTTGGTGAAAGTCAGAAGCTCCATACCCTATATCATTCTCTATCCTTAAAAAGAATGATTAAACCAGAGCCTTTAAATAAATACCCAATTTACCTTGTGACTTGTTACTCCTTAGCTTTAGAGGTGGAGATGTGTATCCTTGACTGAGCAAGTGAGCGTACTACTTAATTGTTACACCCTAGATTAGTTGAGTGATCTGAGTGTTTACATTCTCATATTTCGTGAGGTGCTTGGTTTTGTACAGGTGGTTAGAACAGAAAAAGTGCTTAAAGGAAAAAAATCCTTGACCTCGGTTGGGATACATTTTCATAAACCTTTCTAAAAGTCTACTTGAGGACAAGTAGGATTCAAGTGGGGGGGGGGATATTTAATGACATCAAATAACGTCTATTTTATAGCATCATTTATCCCGTATAAATTACCCATTTTATATAATTATTGCAAGAATTGGTATTTAATTGCTTATATTTATTATTTGCAGCAATTATACTGTACTTTGTGAAGTTTGTACAAAAGGCACGCATTTTAGAGCATAAACGAAGAGTTCAAGAAAAGTCTACTGATTCTAACATGATATACGTCGTATCATTCTAGAAGCATACGCCGCATCCAAGACTTGATGAACTAAAAGACCATTGCCTGACTTTGAAGAATACGCCTTAATCACATCAATGATATGCCGTATATAATACTTTGGTCAACAGAGAAGAAGTCGAATGAATCCAAGATAATACGCCGTATCCACTACTGAGGATACGGCATATCCGCACGTATACTTCACAACATAGCCGAAGATTAATTACATTGAAGAGGAGTTATTACACTCCAAAAATAAAGAAGAGGTTATGAAATCATCATTATGATGACTGGTCAAAGAATTATTCTGCCATTATAATAATTAAATGCCTACATACGTAAATATGGCAAGTATTTGATCACACTCCAAACAGACAGCCCAATACGCCGTATTCACCTCAACAGATACGCCGTATCGAGACCCTGATTAGATAATTAATGGTCAATGGAAGATACATGGAAAGTGTATATTTATTTGGTCAAATGTATTATTTAGCCATTAATGGGTTATTAATACTTACTAGTTTTCTTCCATTCAAGAGCCTATAAATACAAGACCCTACATTCAGTTGTAGATATGCTTTAACTACCAAGTCTGATTCTCAGAAGATTAAAGAAGCCAAGAAGGTCCTGCAAAGTGTTCCAATCCATGGGAGAACTCTTGTAATCTCTACACTCCACTATATGCGTTTAGTTAGCATTATGTTTAATCGTTCATCTATGATTTTGTGTATTGTTACAATGACTATTGGCTAATACCTTTAGGTATTAGCCATGTTTATGATAATATAATGTTTGGTTTGTTTATTAAATGTCTTAATATATCACTGGTTGTTTATTATTTTTATCAATTTATACTCGTTTACATGTTAATATGCGACCTATCCTTCAACTGGGTCTAGTCCTACATATTTAATGCGCTGCAACTTCGGTGTTGTGTGGGCGTAGGCTAAGAGTCCAGGATAGCTCTCCATATCTACAAGTAAGTGGGTAAAGTCATAATAGGCTAGGGTTTAATGAGATAACAATTATTGAACACCTAAGATAGATTATAATTTACAAACGGAATACAGTTGGCGAACATGGGAATCGTGACAGGGTTACTCATGTCTTATACTTATTTACCAATTCCACCATTGAGATAAGTTATTCATTGCACTAAATAATCAAACCAACATTTTATTTAATTAAACATGGCTAATATTGTTTTCCTTACATAAGGCTTGACCTCTTTATCTTTTGTCTATCAACTTGTGTATGTTAATTGTCATCAAAACCTTAGATTAGACACCAAAGTCATGCCAGTCTCTCAGGCTGAAACCCCCTTTATCATTAGTTTAGGTTTTTCATAAATTAGATAGATAACTAAAATACTGATAAATTAGATATTAACGCTCTCGCTCTTAGTGATTGACACCCTACTTACCAACGAAACAACCACCAACCGGGTACACTGCCCGTTAAAGTGTTGTTTTTAGGTATAGTCGGCATAAAATAAATAGTAAAACTTGATACATAAAATACCTACTCACAACGACACATCAAGTTTTTGGCGCCGTTGCCGGGGAGTGACGTTATTTAATTCTTATTTATTAGTGTTTTAGTTTAGTTTAAATTGCATATTTGTGTGCTTGTTTGTCTGTTTAATTTCTTGCATTGTATATTTTGCATATTGTGTGCTTGTGTGCATTATTAAAGCCTGTTGTAATTTTCTGAGTCAAATACTAAATACGGCGTATTCGGGATGTGGGTACCTTTTGATCCGGTGTTACCTCGGTGTGGTGCGTGTCCTTAGGTAGGGAGGGTGAGCGAGCATCTTTGTTGGGATGTTCTGGTGATGTTGGAGTTTGGAGGGTTAAGTGTGAGGTTGTTGGTTAGGGGTGGTTCGGGATGTGGGATGGTGTGTAGGGGGGTGGGGGGAATTGTTTGGGGCTTTGGTGGGAATGGTGGATTTGGCGGGTGGGCGTTATTGGAGTTAGTTGTGATGGTTTAGGTGAGTTTGGGATTGTGACTGGGGTGTTTTGGGGAGCGAGGGAGAGTGGGCGGTTTTAGTTGTTGTGTTTGTGGGGGTTGGATGTGGGGAAGGTCGTTTATATAGGGGTTGGGGTTGGAGTTTGTGTATTTTTGGTGGGGTTGTTGGGTCAAGGTGGGTTGTGGAAAAGTTGGGGGACTGGGGGTGGCGAGTGGAGGTGTTTTGCGTTGGAGGGTAGGGGGTGGTGGAGGAGTTGTCAGGTGGGGGGGTAGGTTGAGAGGCAGTAGTGGTTGAGATTAAGGGGGGTGATTGGACTAGGGGTGGGGGGAAGGTTTTGAGTGTTATGCGTGTGGTGTGTGGGGGTTGATGTTGGGTGTCTCTGGGTGAGGTTGGGAGGAGGGGCGTGTCGTGTGTGGGATTGTTGGGAGATTGGGGTTGAGGTGAGGGGGTGGTGGGGATGCGTGGGAGTATGACTGGGTGGTGTTGTGTTGGGGGGCTGTAGTGGAGGATTGTTGTTGGGGGGTCTTGTGGCGGAGATTGTTGGATGGTGAAATAAGAGGGGATTTTTGTGGTTGGGTGTCTTATTGGGTCGTTAAAGCGGGTGTGTATGGGGGGAAGAGGAGCGCTTGGTCTAGGAATTTGGTTGTGGGGGTGTGGAGAGAGAGTGTGGATTGTGTTGGGGGGTGTGATAGGGCTAATTTGTGTAGTTGTGGGTATCGGGGGGAAAAGGTGTGGGAGGGGGCGGGTTGATGTTGGGTGTGGAGTTGGGGGGAGTTATGCGGTTTGGGTGAGTTTTTGTAGTGGGGCTGTATGGATTTGTTGGTCGGTGCCTCGGTGTTGGGTGATTTTATTTGAAAGCTTGAGTTTTGGTTGGTGGGTGGGTCGTTGTGGGGTGGAGGTCGGTGTTATTGTGGCGAGTTGACGATGGAGTGGAGGGGTGATGCGTCCGGTGGGTCCGTTGTATGGTTTGGTGGCGGTGGGTGTGCATTAGTGTGGGGACGGTGGAGGGGGATTGTGTTGTGTGCTGGTAGGGTGTTGAGGTGGGGTTGGGAACTGGTGGATGCGTGGTTGAGGGGGTTGAGGAGGGTGGAGTGGGTTGGAGTGTAGTGTCGGCGCGGAGTTTTTAGAGGTGTTTCGGAACTGGTGGCGTGCTTTTGTTGGGCGTGGTGTGGGGTGTCGGAAGGCTATGGGTGGTGGGGGTGGGTAGGTTTAGGTTGGGGGAGGGGATTGGGTTGTTGTGGATGCGGGGAGAAAGTGTGGTGAAGGTGAGGAGATTGGGAAATGGGGGTGGGTGTTGAGTGTGGTAGGGGCTTGAGTGGGTTGCGTGGGATGGAGGGGATGTCAAAGGGAGTGAGCTGGTGAGTTTGGGCGTTGAGTGTGGGTTGTGGGCTGCGATTGGGGGTTTTTGAGTAGGTGTTAAGGGTATTGGGACATTTGGTGGGGGTTGGAGGGTAGCTTGAGGCTTTTTTGCTATGGTGGGCGAGATTGTGGTGTGGGTGGTGGGATACGATGACGTTGTGGTGGGCGTGTGGGTGATTGGTGGGTTGGGGGGGTTAGCTGTCGTGAGGGTTGGGGAGTTGGGGGGGATGGACGGTAAGGGGTTTGGGAAGGGGGTATGGGTTGTGTGTGGGGGGTGACGGTGCGGTGTTGGTTGTGTGAGGTTGGATGGTGGGGTGGGGGAGGTGGGTGTTGTGTTGCAGAGCCCGGTTCGGTGGGCGGTGGGAGGTGGGGAGGGTGTGTTGGGTATTCGGGGAATGTAGGTGTAGTAGAGTGGTGTGTTGGGTGGGGGGAGTGCGTGGTTTCTTTTTCGAACTCCAACTCACAAGCTTGTCATCTAGAAATTGTATGCCACCGGAAGTACTTTTGTAATCATCTTTACATCCTGCATGGTCTGCATCTGAATATGCAATTAGTTCCAATCTAGAATCCTTCGAATACCATAGTCCCATGTTATAGAATTGTCTTAGGTACCAAAAGATCCGGTTAACCTCTTTGAGGTGCTTGACCTTAGGACGTGCTTGATATCGAGCACAAACAAAGGTCGCAAAAGCAATATCTGGTCGACTGGCTGTTCGATACACGATCCCTCCAATCATTTGATGATAAGTCATTTGATCAGTTTGAGTGCCTTGTAAATTAGCTTCCAGTCTTTCAGTGGTCATAGGTGTGCTTATGGAGACACATTCATCCATACCATGTTTCTTTAAAAGCTCTATTGCATATTGTGATTGACTAATGAATATTCCACGGGATGATTAATGAACTTGAAGTCCTAGGAAAAACTTTAGTTCACCGAGGAGAGTTATATTGAATACCAAAAAAAGGTTGGATACTAGGGGACTCATCCACACCATCCATCTAAAAAAAATCAATGGTTGTGATTAAAAACATTTAATTATTTCACCAATTTTTTAAAATTTAAATATCTCCTAAACCGTTAATCGTTAAGTAAAAAAAATATACCATCACGACGAGCATTTAATTATCTTTCAATAGATATCCACTTTGATATACTTTCGACAAAAAAAAATTTACGTTTTTTTCACGTCTTTTTCATCTTTTTTCCACGTTTTTTTCAGATTTTTCACGTTTTTTTTACTTTTTTCACCTTTTTTTTTTTCGTTTTTCACGTTTTTTCGAGAAAAAGTTTTTTTTTTCGTTTTTTCCGTTTTTCACGTTGTTTTCTCGTTTTTTTTCCGTTGTTGAAATTTGCATTAAAAATCATATATGATATAACACTAATATCATATATGATTTAACACTAAAATTAAATATCATATATGACATAACACTAATATCATATATGACATAACACAATCATATATGATTTAACACTAACATCATATATGATTTAACAGTAAATCTAAATATCATATATGATTCTCATGCAAGTTTCAATGAGAAAAAGTCGAAAAAAATGTGAAAAAAACGGAATTTTTTTTGTCGAAAGTATATCAAAGTGAGAAAACGTGAAAAAAACGTGGAAAAAAGTGAAAAAACCGTGAAAAATGTGAAAAAAAAGGTGAAAAAAATGTGAAAAAACGTGAAAAAAGTGAAAAAAACTTGATTTTTTTTTTTGTCGAAAGTATATCAAAGTGGATATCTATAGAAAGATAATTAAATGCTCATCGTGATGGTATATTTTTTTTCGCTTGACGATTAACGGTTTGAGAGATATTAAGATTTGAAAAAAAAGGTTGAAAATAATTTTTGGTTTAATCTTATCCATTAGATTAAGATGAAGATGAAGGGTGGAGATTGGTCCCCTAGTATCCACAAAAAACTTTGTATCCAAATGAACCTAAATCTTAGTTCACCCATCATTGACATTTCAAAATTATTTTTCATAAAATTTGCAAATCGTTTTGAAAAATCAGGATTTGTAGACCCAAAAATAATATCATCGACATATACTTAAACAAGTAAAATGTTTCCCCCGTAACGTCGTGTAAACATAGTCGGGTTAACAATACCTTTAGTAAAATGGTTTTCAATTAGAAAGGAAGACAATTTGTCATACCATGCTCGTGGAGCTTATTTGAGACCGTATAGTGCTTTCTTCAACCTGTAGACATGGTCTGAAAAGTCTGGATCGACAAATCCATCAGGTTGCCTAACATAAAGCTCCTCTTTTAATGAACCATTGAGAAAAGCAGTCTTAACATCCATCTGAAAGATTGTGATGTTTTTATGTGCAACAAAAGTAATGAACATGCAAACGGCTTCAAGACGAGCAACCGGAGCAAAGGATTCCTCAAAACCTATGCCTTCTTCCTGCTTGTATCCTTTTGTAACAAGACGAGATTTGTTTTGAATAATAATATTTTTGGCATCACTTTTATTCTTCTAGAGCCATTTGACATCAATAATATTCTTTCCTTCTGGTCTAGGAACTAGTTCCCAAACTTCGAGTCTTTCAAATTGATGTAGCTCATCTTGCATTGATTCTATCTAACTGTGATCTGACATGACTTCTTTGATGTTCTTTGGATCAAGAGTACTGATGGTTAAGGCATATATACATACTTCCGAATCAGTTTAAAGTATTTGTCTAGTTATCACCGGTTTGGATGGATCGCCAATTACTTATTCCAAAGTATGAGCTTTTGTCCAAATGTGTGTTGAGGGTTTTACTTGGTGGAACGCATGCATATTTGATGGATCTAAAGCTGTTGATGATTCGGCTTCAAAAAAGTCTGGAGCATCATATGGAGTTAACAACGTATTACCATCAAATTCTGCTGAATCTTCTTGATAAAATTCATCAGCCTCAGTCAAGGATATTGGAGAGGTTTATTCTTTGGATGTTGTGACAATGGGAGGAGCCTCGTGTTCTTCAATATCAATTGAAGTTGTCACTGGTGAGTCTTCATAGTTATGAACTTGTTGTGCAGCGAAATTGATAGGCATGTCGGAAGACTTATTCTCAAAGTATTCCTCAAACATTGGTCCAAACAAATTATCCAAATCTTATTTAGAAGGAGTATTCATTGCATCTGCTGATGACTCATCATTGATAAATATTTGTGACATGGGTTCTAAACTATCATGTTCAGAAGCCATTGCCGTGAGCTCGTCAAACTTGACATGGATGGTTTCCATAATCTTTTTGGTGCGTCATTTATAAATTCAAAACCCTCTAGATGTTTCCGATTAACCAATAATGATAATAATGTCTGCTTTTGGTTTCATCTTACCAAGATCATCTCGATCATTTGTTGGATAACACAAGGAACCAAACACATAAAAATACTCCACATTTGGTTTTCTGCCGCGAAGAAGTTTGTATGGAGTTTTGTTGTGCCTTTTATGAATTATTGATCGATTTTGGGTAAAGCAAGCAGTAGAAACATCCTCGGCCCAAAGAAATTCTGGTGATCGAGAAAAGATAAGCATTGTGCGTGGAGCCTCGACGAGAGTACGATTGCGTCGTTTAACAACACCATTTTGTTAAGGCGATCGAGAAGTTGAAATTTTTTGCATAATGCCTAACTTTTCATAATGATCCTTAAGAGTGTCATTTTTGAATTCAGTACCGTTGTCAGTTCGAATCATGTGAATTTTAGCGTTGTAATTCAACTTAACTTGAGCAATAAACTTCTTTATTATCTTAGGGGTTTCATATTTTAAATGAAGAAAATATACCCATGTGAATCGAGAATAATCATCAATGATCACAAGAATATACTTCTTTCCATTGACCGAAGCCACCCTCATTGGAGCGCATAAATCCATATGAAGCAATTCTAACTTAGAATGAGAACTTGGAACCAATTTAGGTGGATGAGAAGATTTCTTGCTTTTTCCCTTTTCACATGCAGAACAAAGGTGATCTTTTCCGTATTTGAACTTCAGATGACCATCAACCAAGTCATGTTTGGTAAGATCATTTATAGTGCCGAAATTAAGATGCGAGAGTCTGCGGTGCCATAACCATGACTTTGTCGAAGAAGCTTTGGACATAAGACAAACGGGTGAAGAAGAAGCCATATCAGGAATGGAGATAGTGTATAAATTGGATTCACGGTCTCCTGTAAGTAGATCATCTCCTTCCAGATTGCGCACGTAACATGTTTTTAAACGAAAAGCAACTTCTAAATCACCATCGCAAAATTGTCCAACACTGAAGAGATTGTGTCCTAAGCCTTCATCATAATATACGTGACAAATCATGATGTTTCCTTATACATAATCGCCATATCTTATGATTGCCGCAAAATGATCGTTCCCAAAGCGGACGGTTCCCATGAATTTCTCAACGAAATTTTTCAGTAGTGAATGATCACCCGCCATATGCTTAGAACAACCACTATCAACAATCCATAGAACGATCTGAACAACTTGCAACACATGAAGATACTATACATGGACAAGTGGACAATTTAACTACCCATTTTTTTGCAGAAACCAATGTTTTAATAGTGGATTTACTATTATTAACACACGAAGTCGATTTAACAGGTAACCAACCAACATTTGGTTGTAATTCATACCACTTTTGCCACATTTGACTCGTTCAAATTTTGTTCTTCATGTATTTGCTAAGTGAACTATCTCGCACAGAAAAGACACTAGAGACCTTATTTTTAGCACTTAAGGGAGTATCCGTAACTATCTTAGCTTTGGACACTACGGGAGTAGTATCTTAGGACTTAGATTGAACGGTCCAAACAGAAAACCTAGTCTTAGAAACTACTATAGTAGTATATTTAAACGTTGATTTAATTGTTCTAGGAGTAGTGAATAAGGCTCTTCTAACATACGAATGCACATTTAATTTATATTTCGCAAGACAATTATCATGACATGGAATAAGCACATTCTTATTACAAGAAACACATAATACATTCTTCGCTATAAGAGCATTTTTGATTTCATCATTAGTTAAAAACGTATCTAACCCAACATTCTTAGATGCAACATCTGGTTTTTTATTTGTCCTATCAGAAACTTCTACTGTCTTTGATGAATTCTTAGTGTTTGAAATGACACTATTCTTGAATGATGAATCCCTATTCGATGGTCTTCTAACAGTAGAAGTATCGCTCAGTCCTGTAGAAGATAAAACACTCTTAGCTTTATTTGTATTAGTGACTTGGCTCGTTCCAACTTTGTACATTTCTGGTGCTAAAACATTTTTTTTGTCCCTTCAGCTTGTTGTTTGTTAGGTGAAGTTTGTAAAGTGATTATTTTTGACAAAACATGTTTCTCTTCTGTTTTTGGAACAAAATTTTTTCTTTTGAAAAAACTTGTTTGTTTGATGGTGTGACACAAAAAAGTTTGTTAGAAACATTTGCTTTGTCAAACTTAGTGTTTACAGACTTACTATTTTCAACAGTTTTCAAGTTAGCTTTCAACTTAGAGATTTTCAACAAAAGATCTTGATTTTGAGCACGAACATCCGCATAAGCATATGTCTTTTGTTTAACATTCTTAAACAATTCATTGATTTCCCCTTGAGTTTGAGCACGTGTCTTTTTGATTGAATCAAAAAGTTTTTGATATTCTGTTTTAACATTTTCTCGTTCTTTTATCAAAGATTGAACTTGAAATTCCAAAGATACGTTCTCACTCTCAAGCTTTTCCATTTTTGATATCCAAGAGGTTTCATAAACGTTTTTCAAAGAAGATTCACATTTTTGTTTTTCTTTTTCATGTTGCAACTTTAATTCAAAATCAAGACTTTGTTTTTGACATCTTTAAACATCGTTTTCAAGAATGTTTATTCGTTTTTGCATGCCCTCTTGGATTTCAATGGAGTCCCTTTGAACTATCTCAATTTCATCTTTCATATTGTTATCTACACATTCATGACTCAATAGCACACAACATTCGATTTCATGCTTGAGATTTGCTTCCAAGAGTTGAACTTTCAAAAGTTTATTTTGTTTCCATGTCAACATATTTCATTTCTTTTATATCTCTTAAAAATTGTTTTTGAAAGATTTCCAACTTAAAATGCAAATCTTGAAGAATTGGTTTAAGTTCTCGTTGAAAAAAGTCATTCAGCCGTATTTCTTCTGGAGAGGTATAAAAAATGTGTTGGGTTTATAGATTTGATGATTACAAACCTACATATGCTTAAATGAAGACGAATGAAACAACAAGGGCTTAATATGACACTTTGGTATTCTACATATGGAAGAATTAAAAGCTGGAAGAATTCCATGAAGATATGCATTAAAATGTCAAAGATATCAAAGATAGATTCCTTAGTACTCTAGGTTTTCTTGTAAACCCTATATATAAAGGGTATTAGGCGTCTGATATAGTGTATCCAGAAACATAGAGCTCTCCCAATGAGAATCTAGTAAACGTGTGCATGTGTGTACACGATAGATAGTAGTTAATAGATAGTGTTTTATCACATGTGATATTACTAATCCCATCTAGGATGTATTTTACAAATATCATTTATACGAATTAGCATATCGGAATTAATCAAAGAACACAATGATATTAAACAAGGTTTTACTATTAAACACCAAGCCCCAATATTATTTGATCAAGATAATACGGTTACCTACTGTAACATGGATCAAGGGATCCTTGAGGCTACACTATCTATTAACTAGTTTCTATCGTGTACACACACGCACACGTTTACTAGACTCTTATTGGGAGAGCTCTATGTTTCTGGATACAATATACCAAACGCCTAATACCCTTTATATATAGGGTTTACAAAAAAAACCTATAGTACTAAGGAAGCTATCTTTGATATCTTTGACTTTTCAATGCATATCTTCATGGAAATCTTCCAGCTTTTAATTCTTCCATATGTAGAATACCAAAGTGTCATATTAAGCCCCTGTTGTTTCATTCGTCTTCATTTAAGCATATGTAGTTTTGTAATCATCAAATCTATAAACCCAACAATCTTCCCCTATTTGATATTACAAAACTATCTCCATGAATGAAACAATCTTCAATGCTTCTCCTTAACTTAAGACTTCCTTGAACATGCCACCACACATAATAAGCTGCAAATCAATAAACCTGTAATCTTCTTCCCCTTTTTGTAATCATCGAATAGGGGTCTTCTATAGATTTGCAACTTGGATCATAACAGCTATAAATCATATACCACACTACCAATCCAGCCTTCCAATACTCAAATTGCCCACCATTATGCACAATAAGAAAAATGAATCTGAGAAGTAGAAATATAAACTAGCAGTAGTAATAAAGATCAGCAGTAGTAACAAAACACTTCATCTCAAGTGGTGCATGAATATAACCTGATGGATAAACATTTTGTCAATTAAGCTTCCCCTGAAACCTATATGTTTACCATCTCTTGAATCTTCAATTCTATAGACTCTATGTAATGATCACTGATGAAGAAAACTGAGTATAACGAACTTGATGCTGAAGTAGAATAACCCAAACTTGTGTCTTATATCTTGTACTATCCACGTGACTCCAAACTTATAAATAAATATGTGAAATATAAGTAGACCGCAATCTCTTGACAAAAATCCTCATCTTCTATGAGACACGTAACCAAAGTGATAGCAAATGTACGCATTAAGCACCATAAGAGAAATCACACACCTTTGCTAGATTTTGACAAGTCTTCGTCACAACATTTAAAACACAAACAAGTTACCTCCTGCTAAAAGGTATTATAAAACACAAACCCAAATAATTCTACTTCAACTTCAAATAAGTGATAATTAACCATCTTCGTAATCAATTCAACCAATAAATATGAGCCTTTAAACCTATTAAGAACATGTAAACCAAATCCAAAAAACCAAACAGTGAAAACCAAAAACAAACTTGATTTTTACTGTTGTGTCCGACATCCTTCTGTGTGTGTTATCCGATAACAGGAAAAGCTGGTAGTACAAGATTTCATAGCCAGCAGTACAAACACTCAACTGGCAGTATAAATTTTCTAACCTGTACGCGTCCTTAGCAGTACAAACATAATGCTAGCAGTGTTAAATCAAGAAGCTAGCAGTAGTATCCTTCTAACCCGAGCAGTATAAACCAACTGCTTTTTAACGCTAGCAATATTAACGCACTCCATTTACCCGGGCAATATTAATGTTTAAACTAGCAGTACTAAGTGTAAACTTTCAATACAAGAGCAGTAGTAACTAATGATAACAATATTAACTCTGGTTACTACTGTTCTTTTCCCAAAACTTATACTTGAACCAACAGTTTTATCAAGAACCAGCAGTATTAACCTTTTAAGGGAACAAACAAAAACCCATAACAGATTCCATTCACAAATCATACCTGCTGTTTCTTGATGTCTTCAATACCCAAACGTGAATCATTGTGTGCGCCTTCAAATCCACCTTGTTAGTATCGTGACAGCATAGTATCGTGACAGCAGCATAAACATAAACCAAGAGCAAACAGTATAAACTCTTTAAAGAAACAGTACTAAAAATTTAACAATTAGCAACACTTTATCTGTCACAAAGCTGTCACTAATCTGTCACTAATGTGCATTCTCCTTCCTCCCATGTTTTTAGCGACACTTTATCTGTCACAAAACTATCACTAATCCGTCTCTAATCTGTATTCTCCTTCCTCCCATAGCTATTAATCATTGTTACGAATAATATCATTGTGATTACACTAATATCACATGTGATTTTATTAGTAGATTCAAATTAGTGTTTTATCACATGTGATTTCTTAATGCAAGTTTTAACAAAGAATAAAAACGTGAAAAAAACAAAAAACAAAAGTTTGTCGAATGTATATCAAAGTACCCATCTATAGAATATAAATGAATGCTGGTCGTGACGATATAATTTGTTTTGCCAAACGATTAACGGTTCGTGATATATTTATTTTATAAAAAATAAGTGAAATATTAAAATGTTTTTTAACTCACCTATTGAATTCTTTTAGGATGGATCATGGGGATGAATCCCTTAGTATCCAAAAAATTATTGGAATTCAAAATAACTCCCCTCTTACAATTGACCATTATTATTTATTCATTTATCTAAAAAGAAGTATGTGTTTTTTTAACATCATATATTCTATAAAAAGCTTAACTCATAAATAAGTTGAAAGAGGAAAGGAAGACAAAGGTTCTCAAAGATGAATAAACCAAAAACAAAACAAGTTATATAAAAAACCGCCTAACACTTAAAAACACAATAGCAAAAGCACTCGACCAACAATTATAGAAACTACACCAAACGGGTTACACAACCATGAATCTCATTGAAAATCCATAGTGAGGCTACGAGTAAAGATCTATAAAAGAGAGTAGTTTGAATACCCACAAACAAATCTTCATGAAAGTATGTTTTTCTTTGTCATTGGATGAGGCATGAGAGATCTTATTACGCCACTTGCATATATGTCAAAGAGTAAGGGATGAAACTGCTAGATAGACTTTTGAGAGCATCACGTACTTGTTAGCCCGTAATATTGTTTATGAGTTTGTATTGGGCTCAAGCCCGTTTTTAGAATTATCCTTGTATTTGTATATATTGTACCATATCATGGGTTAATGGGACATCGACATTTACACACTCACATGGTATCAAAGCCTCTATACAATACCGATCGTACAAACCCTAACCCTAAAATATAAAAAATCACGTTTTTTTCTTGGTTTACATATGTTTGTTGTTTGGTAACAAACCATGTGTAACTTGTTCTTGGTAACAAGTCATTTCGCTCATCAGGTGATTCGTGCTTTGGTTCATGAATCCAAACGTTATTTGTTACTCGTGCTTTGGTTCATGGGTTATTTGTTTCTTCGTGATTATACACTCACCTGTTCTCAGTTTGTGTTTTTCTAGTTTTACATAAAACCCTAATCAAGATTCTGCACCTATACAATCCCTTCTCTAAACAAACAGTTTTCGTACCATATATGCCCTACTATCACTCCATTAAACGGTAACAAACCCTACATATCTTTGAACAGTACCAAGCCTAATACAAATATTAGCATGTATATTGTTCCAAATATTAGTCATGTTGTGTATACTACTCATGTTAACTCACCTGGTACTGTTCATACGACCCCACATGGCTTCACTTATTAGCCGGCCCAAGTTAGCCCAATTATACCTAGCCCGGTTTACCAGCCCCATTACTATGTGTCATCAGGCCCTGTTATTAGCAGCCCACCCGGATTTCCTTGTCAACCGTCCCAAGCCATAGGTCAACCCACTTATCCAGTTGGCACTATTCACCAAGCCCAATTCATACTAGGGCATCCACCAATTCACTCCGGGACTACGAGTCCCACTGTTATCCTGGGGTAAGAAACCATACTGCCGCATGCTTTTAATTCCGTGACTTAACATGATCCATCTACTGGTGCCTGGAATATGGACACAAGTACGAGCTCTCATATAAATGATTCGGTTACTAATCTTAGTGATGTTTTTAATACTTGCATTAATCCATCTGTTTCGGTTGGTAAAGGTCATACCATACCCGTCACCAATACTGGACATAGTATATTGCCAACTCCTCATAGACCACTTCACATTAATAACGTTCTTATCACCCCTCATATTGTCAAAAACTTAATTTATGTTCGTCAGTTTGTTCGTGACAATAATTGTACTCTTGAATTTGATGCGTTTGGGTTTTCCGTTAAAGACTTCATGACTCGTCGGGTGCTTCTTCGATGCGATAACACGAGGGATCTCTACCCGATCACACAGCCCTCTCCAATTCCTCATGCATTTCTTACTAGTGAACATACATGGCATCAATGACTTGGACATCAAGGAAGTGAAGTGTTACGTCATCTTGTTTCTCGTACTCTTATTTAGTGTAATAAAGAGAAGCCTCTTGTTCTTTGTCATGCATGTCAGCTTGGCAAACACGTGAGGCTTCCATTTGTTAGTTCCAATACTTCGGTTACATATCATTTTGACATTGTTCACTCGAATGTGTGGACTTCACCCATTTCGAGTCTTTTAAGTTTTAAATACTATATTTTATTTTTAGATCACTATTCATATTTTGTTTGGGTTTATCTGTTGGTTAATAAATCAGATGTCTTGTCTTAGTTTATGTTGTTTCTTACTTATGTTAATACTCAGTTTAAATGTGAAATCAAGTCGTTTCAGTGTGATCATGGTGGTGAATTCGACAACCGTGCCTTACATACATTATTTGCCTCTAAAGGTATTCAATTTCGGTTTTCTTGTCCTAAAACCTCCCAACAAAATGGCAAGTCCGAAAGACTAATTCACACCAACAATAATCTCATTCGGACCTTACTTTCTCAAGCTAATCTTCCACCTACTGTTTGGGTAGAATCCCTTAATATGGCCATTCACCTATTAAACTTTTTACCATCCACTGCCATTAACAATGAAATACCTTATACCCGCTTGTTTGGAACAAACCCAGACTATAGACTTTTACGTACCTTTGGCTGTTTACGTTACCCTTACCTTCACACCAATCACAAACTTGAACCACGCGTTACACCTTCAATCTTTTTGGGATACGCTTCCAATCATCGTGGGTATCATTGTCTTGAATTAAGCACAAATACAATAATTATCTTCCGCCATGTTACCTTTGATGAAACAGTCTTTCCATATGGCTCTATCCAACCCACCTCGGCACCTAACTACACATTTTTAGATGACTCACCTGATATAATCACTCATACCATTTGTTTCGCTCCCGTTGCGCCACCTGCTGTTCTCCAACCTGAAGTTGAAACTACGACACCCACGCCCCATAACACTCCAAATCATACAGCGCGTAATAGTCCTCACACACCAGCCCAATCTCCAACCATGGCCCAAACATCTCAACAAAAACCCACAACCCAACCTTCCCCTACTCCACTTACGGCCCAACACCAACTTGTGACCCAACAGCTTATTATTCCGAACCTCCCTCAGAACACAAACCCAAACCCTGTGTCGGTTAATCCCATGGTCACACATTTTCGTGTCGGGACTAATTGTCCTACTCAGCGTCTCAATCTTCATGTGTCTTCGGTTTCACCTTTACCAAAATCACATCGTGATGCGTTTAATGATCCAAATTGGCAAAATGCTATGTGTGATGAATGTAATGTGCTTATTAAAAATAAAACTTGGACTCTTGTGCCTCGACCTACGGACACCAATATTGTTCATTGTATGTGGTTATTTCGCAATAAGTATTTTGCAGATGGCACTCTTAGTCGCTACAAGGCTCGTCTTGTGGTGAATGGTAGTACACAATTAGAGGGGGTGGATGTTGATGAGACCTTTAGTCCGGTTGTTAAACCGGGTACTATTCAGACTGTTCTTAGTTTGGCTACTTCTCGACATTGGCCAATTCGTCAGCTTGATGTCAAGAATGCATTCTTACATGGTGATTTATCTGAGACGGTTTATATGCATCAACCTCTAGGATTTTGGGATTCTGTGCACCCTAATTATATGTGTTTATTGCAGCGGTCTCTTTATGGGCTCAAGCAAGCCCCTTAAGCTTGGTTTCAGCGATTTGCATCTTATATTACTCGTGTTGGGTTTCATCATAGTCGTTGTGACTCCTCTTTATTTATCTACAGACATGGGACAGGTACTGCTTATTTGTTATTGTATGTTGATGATATTGTTCTCACTGCTCCTTCTGAGACTTTGTTGGAGCAGGTTATTAGTTCATTACATTAAGAGTTTTCTATGACAGATCTCGGTTCGCTTAATTATTTTTTGGGTATTTATGTTACGCATGATTCTACAGGGATGTTCGATTCTCAACGCAAGTATGCTGTTGAGATTCTTGAGCGAGATCATATGGCTAATTGTAATTCCAGTCAGGCTCCTGTTGATACTGAGTCTAAGCTGGGAGATGATGGTGATCCAATATCTGATCCGACTTTATATCGGAGTCTTACGGGTTTTCTTCAGTAGCGTACTTTTACTCGCCTAGATATTTCTTATGAAGTACAATAGGTTTGTCTCTATATGCATGATCCTCGAGAGCCTCATTTCTCGGCTCTTAAAAGGATCTTGAGGTATGTTCAGGGTACATTAGATCATGGGCTATAGTTATTTGCACCTTCTACTACATCATTGGTTGCTTATTTGAATGCGGATTGGGCTGCTTGTCTATGTCACACCCCCAAATAAGGTCCCGTCGGAATAAGCGTCCAGGGCGTAACGTCATATATATCTCAAGTACAAAGCATAAAGAACGACCTCTAAAAGGGGTACGTTTTAGAAAATCATAACTTGTTGCATGAATTTAAAAGTTAATAAGTTTTACAAACCATTTCAAAGTGATTAAAACATAGCAGAAGCAATAAGAAAACATAGCGGAAGCAATAATAAGGTTTGACATAAGACAACGAGTATGAAATAAGATAGTCTTGAAATCTGTCGAAGCCACATTGCACATCGACTTCAAATAGCACACCTTGAAAATCCAAGCTAAGCACCTGAGGAAAACATGCTTAAAACGTCAACATAATGTTGGTGAATCCATAGGTTTAATTCAAACGTAGTTATAGTGGACCACAAGATCTCAAAACGTATGCGACAGTTATAACAGATACAACTTCACACAAAAGGTATTTATGTTTCGCTAAGCTCATGACACCGAAGCTAATAGTGGAAGGTAGCATGTATATTGCCATATAAAGTTGCCCTAGTAGGTGTCCGACCAAAGACCACCCAAACTAGTTTCGACATGATATACATCCATTGGCCTGTACAATCCGTTGTACCCAACCAGTAAGAATTACCAAACCCGGATGGG
The DNA here is from genome assembly GCA_026074375.1 of Tanacetum coccineum. NCBI lineage: Eukaryota > Viridiplantae > Streptophyta > Magnoliopsida > Asterales > Asteraceae > Tanacetum > Tanacetum coccineum. The sequence goes on from BQNB010005974.1 coordinate 64,577, forward strand.
GATTATTAGTCCCAATAGATCTATTTACTCACTCGCGCTTACTTAACCAGTCAGTCAGTTAAAGGTAATTAACAGTTCATGATATTATGGGTAAATAGTGGTTTAACGCTACTTAGGCAACACGTAAACAAGGGAAAATATCACGTTAAGTACCCGTGTCTGGTTTAAGAAAACAAGAAATGTTTCTCACCCCAAAGTTGTAAAACATTTATTCAAAACGAGTAAAAGTGGGGCTATGAACTCACCTTGATTGGTGAAGTGAAGTAGTGACAAAGCTAGAAGAAAGATCACACTGAATCGAAAAACGATACTCGAACACGACCTAAGTAATATAGGTTTCAATTTAGAATTTGAATAATAGAAAGGTCATGTTAATGCATAAAGGTTTATCAAAGTGCTTTTCGTTAATGTTTTCTAAATATGGAACATTGGTGATCGTATTGTGGTCGTAACGTTTGACTCGATAAAGTACGTCGTAATATTATGTATATGTTACTACATAATAATAATCAAGTAGTTTCCGGTTGGAGTGGGATCTTCAAACATTAGCCGACCCTAGCCCCTTTCAGTGGACTCACTTGGTTGTGCTAATGGCTTCCTCCTAGATCCGCAATCATGCCCCCCACCCCCTCTAAAAAACGACTCTACCACCGAGTCAACAGTCAAATACAGCATCGGGCTTAATACGAGATAGGTCAGCAACATTAAAAGAACTAGAAACACATAGTGGACCTTAAAAATACAACCCTGTACTCATTATCATTATTTCTATCTTCAAGATACGAAACGTACCATACGCGCGCGGTTTTAGTTAACCAAAACGACCCTGGGGAAACCGGGCATGTCTCAAATGTATCCACACAAGATCGCCTTCTTTCACAAAAGACCAGCTTAACGTAGCATGTTGTCGCGACGAGTTTTGGTAAATGTAGATTGGCTTTAATGATTTGCATCGGCGAACCTGAGCATGAAACATCTTTATGCTGTGCGGGCACGGTCTCCCCTTCGCACTAACTGAACCATCATCCACCCATAGGCGCCAAATCAAGAGTATTAAAAAGGATTGCGTCCATACACAACAAAGAATGGACTACTGCCCTAGAGCTATGATTGGACCGATATATGCGAACTCACCTGTGGTAAAAAGCAACATCCCATTGTTTCGGTTATCACCCACCCAAACAACGAAGTAAACTTCCAAGACTTCTATGTCACCTCGGTTTGTCCATACGCTAAATATGATGGTTGTGAACTACTAAAATAAAAGCTTGCCCCCAATCGCTTCCACAATGTAACACCAGAAAGATTGCTAACCAACTTAACGTCTCGTCAGAAGTGATAGATCTCGTCAACCCATTTAAGCGCACTATTTTCGGCAAAATATAGTCTAGCTACCTAGGAGGCGTCAAATTATAGAAACTGGATTAAAATGAGCATTTTTGAGAACGGTGCAACGACTACCATGAAGGAATCTTTCATGCGTTGTGTTAATGCATGTGCCAAGGACAAAATCAATACTAACGTCTTCCCAAGGACCTTCAGGCGTAGGTAAGGGAGTATAAAGACCCTGATTAGTGTGCAGCGTCTTGTCTATATTGCAACACCACTACAACGTTAATAACTTTTTGCACATCTCTAGCCAATTTGGGCCAAAAAAATCGATCCCCCACCAAGGCGGCTGTTTTTGCTCTTCCAAAATGACCAGCAAGTGCGCCCTGGTGGCACTCTAATATAATAGCCTCCCTCGAAGAAGAAACGGGAACACATAAACGATGCCCCTTGAATAGAAAACCATCCCGCCGCACAAAGTCACGAAAAATACCACCATGACATTTGTCCCACAACTCCTTAAAATCAGGATCATCCTGATACAAGTGTGCAAAAGGAGCAAACCCCGAAACCTGAAAAGAAGTAGAAGATAATAACGCGGGGCGGCGGCTCAGAGCATCAGCCACCGAGTTGGCTGATCCGGCTTTATGTCGTATGACAAAAGAAAAATCCTGAAGCGTTTCCACCCATTTGGCATGCCGGGGTTTCAACTTAGCTTGTCCTTGAATAAACTTGAGGGCTTCGTGGTCGGAATACAAAATAAACTCAGCCGGTAAAAGATAATGACGCCAATACTCGAGACTGCAAACAATGGCATAAAATTCTTTATCGTACGTGCTATAACGCCAAGTAAGTTGATATGGGTCTGGATGATTCTGTATTGGAAGACCCAATTTTTCAACCATGGTGGTAGACACCATATTCTCACAACTTCCGCCATCAATAATTACAGTGCAAACCTTACCCTTAGCTGTGCATTGAGTACGAAAAATATTAGTTCGGAGCCACGTGGTATCGTCATCTTGATCAAGGACAGCAGTGTTAAGCAATCGGCGGGTAACAAGGAGCTCACCCCGATCAGGGTAAACAACTTCAGTCTCGGCCTCGTCTTCGGTGTCATAAAGTGGATCAACTTCATCAATAAGTGTGAGGACTTGTTTATTTGGACAATCCCTCTTTAAGTGACCTATTCCTTGACATTTAAAACAACTGATTAAGGCGTTGTTGGAGTTTTGAGACGCCGAAAGGGCTGGTGGTTCGGCTTGATGGTCCGACCCGAACATGGCATGTAGCCGATTGTGTGCACGGCAAGAATAGCCAAAACGAGTGTTGTTTTCTTTTTTGCCAATAGCTGGTTTTTCCACATTAAGTGCCAACCTACAAACATCATAAAAGAGTAATAATGTTGCAATAAACAACATCATAGATAACAGTACGAAGTCCACCCAGAAAACGTGCAATTGTTTTGTTCTTCGTTTATCCTCTAACGCCACAAAATACGCATACGAACTACTATCAAAACTCAGAAATTAAATACTCTACCGTAAGGGGATATGTATGTGTTGAGGTTGTGAAACTCCAGATATGAAATTCTTGCTTTGTGAGTCACGGGCAAGAACTTTTTTTCCATGAGCCGCATCATCTTGTCCCACTATTCACCCGAAGTTTACCTTACCGGTACCGTTGAATTTTGCACATGATATCCCACCAAAAAGAAGTATGAACTTTTTTATCGAATAGCAACGAGTTTTACCTTGATATGATCAGGTGTGTCACGAAGATCAAATATACGGTCCACTGTGCGTAACCAATCAAGAAAATCATCCGGGCATAAACGTCCTTCAAATTCTGGGATTTCTGTGCGCAAACCCAAAGGAGCTTATCAGATTAGTCTTTTGGTGGTGTCTGGTGATGGCCGAGCGGTGTCGTTGGAGAGGGCCCCCGCTGGCGCGTTATGACGCTGTGAATAAATATTTTTCGAATTCACTACCATTGTTTTCATATTCTTAGACAGATATGAGACGGTTGATGTGTCTCATACTGTCTTTTCTATCTATCGAACTGATTGATTTCAAGTTCAAACGAACCCGTTGACGAAGTCTTTCAATCTCGACATCGCGAGGATCACGCTCGTCATGCCTGTTGCCTCTGGCGGCGAATCTACGGCCTTGGCGGTGATGATCTTCGTTCCCCGACATCTTGAGATTACCTGTGCTCTGATACCAAATGATACGGATTCGTATACGAGTGGGTAAAAAGGATAAACCTAGGCGAACCCTAGCTGCAAATCGTACTGCCAACCAAGTAACAATCGAGCAGTCGTTTTTCTCCGCCAACGAATAACAAGAAACAAACTGATTCAGAGACAATTCTTTATCAATTCTTAAAAAACAACTCAATACAAAGAATAGTCTCGATATTTATAGGACAATAAGAATCAATCTAAATATAGATTGATTTAACTTTCCTATTCCTAAACATGTAATTAATTGTAAATTAAATGTTTTCGTAACAGCCTTTATTGACTACGCATAATTTGACTTTGACTAAAATAAATAACTTGGAAGTTTCGGTTGGATTGGATCTTCAAAACATTTAGCCGACCCTAGCCACTTTCAGTGGGCTCAGCTTGGGTTTTGGTCTAAGATCAACCTCCTTGATCCGTATCAGAAAACCAGCGACGTTTCACACCCTAAAGTGTAAAACATTATTCAAACGAGTAAAATGTGAGGCTATAACCACCTATGATTTGGTGCAGTGAAGTAGTGCAAGGGCAATAAGAAATGATCACAAGAGAACATGGAATGAAACGACGGGACTTCTACGAACACACCTAAGGAATATAGGTTATCGATTTAGAATCGAATAATAGGGAATACTATTAAGTGCAAAATTGTTTACAAAAATCTTTCGTTAAATGTTTTTCTAAAATTAAACGTTAGTGATCGTATCGTTGGTTGTAACACTTGACTCGAAAAGTACGTCGTAAAATTAAAAATAAAATATTACATAATAATAGCTCTAGTAAGTATATATCCTTTCGTAATCAAACTCATTCCCTTAAAAGTAGTCAAAAATTTTTATAATAAACGTTTTCAAAATATTTTTCTAAGTATAAAGATTTTATAGAAATTTCGGCATGATCCGTTCGTGTTTACACGTTTTCCCAAAGTGACTTTATCAAAAATCAATCCCAATCACTCTCAAAGATATATTTCGCAAATCAAAGTCTATTATACTATCAAATCCCTTAATAATCAAGTTGAAAACTCTTTGAGATCCTTATTGGGCTTTTAGGCCCAATAAGCCTAATTAGATGATACGTGAAATAAAAAGTCCAAAATAAACAAACGACTAGTATCCAAGTTCGGATATTATCAAATAAGCTATTACACCAACTTATCCAATAAGTTACACCGTGGGCCTAAAGCCGTGGTGTGTTGTCTCATATTGGGTTGTGGCCCGTTAAACCAAGTAAGTAGGTTTAAGCAATACCATTTAAGTCCCGATAATCAAACTGTTAATAATAGCAACTTGACTTATTAGTAAGCTATCAATAAGCTCAAATAAGCCAAGCTAAACAACCTAATAAGCCAACCGTGGGCTTATAGTCACGGTTTGGGCTCACATGTTAGGCCGAAACCTTATAAGCTCAATAAGGCTTATTTACTGAGTCCGTTAAGCCAAAAAGGTATCAAATAAGCTCTTGGTTTTCGAATAAGCTATCATCAAGCCATCAATAAGCCAAGGGACATAAACCGAACCATGTGGCTTATAGATTAAGCTCACGGTTTGAGCTTTTGGTTGTGGGACACGGCCTAAAATCCCGTTAAGCATATTTGGGCTTATTTGTTAAGCCAAATAAGCTCAACACTTGTCCTTTCAAAATAAGCTATGAAAGTACATGTCGAATCAAGATAAGCTACAATAAGTTTTTCTTTTTGTTTTCCCTTGTGGGCCGAACCAAAATATAAGCCCAATAAGCTCTTAAAGAGCTTATAAATAAGCCGAATAATCAAATAAGCAAATAGACATAATTTTTATTGCATAAAATAACCACGATCACAAAACTACACTTTCTTTGTATTTATTTTATTTATTTTCGAACCATAGATAAACCCTTTTAGGGTTTATGTAGTTTTTAAACTTTGATTTTTACAAAAGAGTTGTACATCTTATGTTTATGCATTATAAGGATATCAAAAGTACAAGATTTATGTAGAATAGATGACTTACAATAGAAAGATGATTAGGAGGTGATTAAAGACTAGATACAACCCAAACGTTGTTCAAGAATACCCAAAATAACAACAAACGATCTAGCCCAAAACACCTAAATCTTCAAAAGTTCTTGAATCAAAAACCAATAATTATAATGATTTAAATGTGGTGTTATGTTTTTCGACGGATCAAAAAGAAGAGAGAAATATGTGTGTTTCTTAAGCAGAGAATGTGTGTGTTGGAAATGAAATGATACAATGAAACTAGCTTAGATTTTAAGCTTAAAATTTTTGAATGCATGTGTGTGTTTGGTGTGTGTTTCGTAAGTAAACAAAAGGCACCAAGGGGGAGACCAATTTGATCTCCATATTTTGGGGGAGTTCATGCAAGGTGGTGGATTTAATTTCCCATTTGTATGTGTGCTCATTTAAATGTTACTAGTTATACCCAAAATACGCAAATACTAAAAACTCATAAAAGCATCATACGAAAAATTCCTTGAAACCTTAAATAAACACTCTTACCGCGAAACGACGTGACTATTGTTGAAAGACTACATCAATTAGAACTCTGAATGCAATCCGATACGAAATTCACAGATATACACGGGACAATTTCCGGATAGAATGTAAAAAATACACGTAACTTATAAAATTCAAATATACTGAACTGAAACTGTTAAAATAATTGCCTAAAAAATTACGGGGTGTAATCTATTCCCCTTAGAAGATCTTTGTCCTCAAAGACATAATACGTAACCATCATGCACGGGTGCATATTATGGCGAAAGTTGCGGATACCTTCTTCTGCATTTGGTCATCTCGATCACCAAAGAGAACACGGGATCTCTCCTTGAGTTCCAACTCACTTTAACAATTGGGATAACGGCTTTGGCTACTCAGACTTTGACCTCACGTCCATGATTTTGAACAGGAATCTCGACGAAGTGAGTTGTTGTCGACATGGATTTCATCCAACGGTATAGCAAGAGTCTAGCCTTATAGCAATTTTCTTAGGTCGAGACGTGGAACGTACGATGAACCTCTACTCAATTGCTTTATGGGAGTCAAGTCCCGATTAGGACAACTTATCTAACTTCGTAAGAAACATTGAAAGGGTCTAGAATACGATGGTTTTAGCTTATCCCCCGTTTGCCAAATGTAATCACCCCTTTCCATGTTACACTGTTTAGCATTACCTTATCATCCTACTTGAAACTCAATGGGTTTTCGACTTACAATCTGCGTATCTCTCTGACGATCGCATGCATGTTTAATACGGCTCTTGATTTGAATGATCTTCTCAGTTGTCTCGTGGATGAATCTCTTGCAAGTGAGCTGAAATCTCCAACTTCATCCCAGCAGGATAGGTGATCGGACACTTACGCCCATCAACACCCAAAAGTGGCAGCCTTAATACTGATATGGTAAATGCATTGTTATACAAAATTCTATCTAAGCCATCGCATGAATTTAATCCCCAACCTTTATCCGGAAAACAAGCACACATACACTCAACATTCTTCCAACGTCCTGAATGGTCCCTCCCACACTTTGACCTCATCTGCGGTGGAAGTCCTTACTCAAAAACTAGCGTATTACCAAGTGCTTTATCAAGGGACCTCCAAAAGTGTGAAGCGAATCTACCGTCTCGATCAGAGATGATCGAAATCGGCACTTCATGGCTCGACACCACTTCTTACAAATAATGTCTTGTCAAACTTCTCCATTGAGTCCATCATTATCTCATGGGAAGGAAATGAAGCAGACTTGGTGAGAAACGATAAATGAAATACCCAAATCTAGGTCTTGTCTATTTTTAACTTTGCAAATAGTGAGGAAGTCTATTGTTATTTTCTCCCATTACCATTGGGGAATCTCTAGATGAACCAATAATCTAGATGGTTTTTGATATTCGGCTTTAAATTTGGCACACGTTAGACACTTGTTAACATGAGAAGGCCCCCCAATTTTTGCTTTCATTTGGGCCACCATACAACAGTCTTCAACATTTGTGTACATCTTAACCGATCCAGGATGATGGAATACTTTTACTTATACGACCATGCAAAGCTGATAACCTTAATTTGGCGAGATACATAGGACCTATAACCTTCTCTTTTTCAATCAAACTGCGCCCAAGCAAAAACAACGTTGTAATCCGTGTTAAACGAATCATCACAAGTAGACCACAAAGTTATGCTCCAACAATTTTCTGGAAAAGGCCAACATTGACGCACTACATACAATTCTTATTCAAGCAACTAAAAATGGTGGCTTCAGTCCTTTTCTTTCCAATCAAAATTCCACGCTCTTTAGAGTCAACTTCTTCATATGCTAGCGAATATTTAAGAAACCTTTGAGGAATCGACGAAGTACCGGCAATGACCTAAGTAATTGACGAATTCAGATTGAGTCTTGGTGATGCCCAATCCCTTGACTGACACAATCTAGCAGTACAACGTTAAAATGCCAGGATTCACTGATCATCACTGACTCAGAAATTTTCACTTTTGAATATCAACCGAAAAGTTATTTCCCCCGCCCCCCAACATTGATGGGCGAAGACGCTTGCTAACAGGAATCTCCATCTATAAGTAACCTTAATATCAACATAAGGTGTCCTTCTTGCTCCAATCAAGCTTCGTTGATAAGATCAAAAATACATGCTAAGACACGACGGAGACACGAAGTTATCAAGCATAACTGGATTGTAGCGACAGCCTCAACATCAGATCCGAAGTGAAAACCGATCGTGCATTGTGTTCATTCCGTAAATGGCATAACTTGGAACTCGTAGTGAGCCATAGCGAGTCCTAAACGACCGAAATAGTAATATCCACTGCGGTGTCAGACAACGCACGATATTGTGGTTCAGAACCATACGGAATAATGGTACAAGGAGATTAAGAGTCGACACGAATACCTTTTACAGTCAGATCAAACAGAATCATCGATTCATCAGGAATGTGGCATCACTGGAGATCTTCATAAAAAATGATTGTATATATGTGCGCGCGGTTAAAAGCAGAAAAACAAAAAAGAAGAGTGTGATATATCCACCCGCGGGGGGATGATAGGTAGCGAATAGCCGGGGCAGTAGCCTGAGAAGAGTCATTTCCATCAGTTAGCTTACAGACGAGACGCGCAAACCTGGAGCTCGCGCTGGTTATATTTCGGGTGAAGCGACGGGGGGTGCAGATGGAGCGAGCGGTCCCTTAGTAGGTTCTCAGTCGTGTCGCCGTTCTAATTATAGATGATAGACTCTGTGCATCCTGCGACGTGTGTGAGGCCAGAAGAGTAGAGAGATTGGGGTAGCTTGGTGGAGAACTTGCAACATATTAGCGCGCTTGGGGACTCGCCTAGAGTTTACTCTAGATGTCGATATTACGGGCTAACGATAACTCTACGAGGGTATATTGTTAGTAGTGATAAGTGCTCAGTACTGTGGTCCTACAAGTTCTGAGAGTGTGGCACTAGACAGATCAACGTCCCAGTACTCGTCATGTTTGAAGCGAATCTCTCTCAAGTAAGTATGGTTAGATGAATACGGAGGTACCGTGACTTATATCGATATTCGGAGTCTGAGTCTATATATGTATCTCTAGTCACTAGTGTCTATAAGCGAGACATGTGCAACCAATTTTTGATGCTAGTAGCATGAAGTGTTGGATAATGGAGAGTGAGCCTGGCGTGATATTAGTGCACATCTCTCATAGACTCTGGTGCGGAGACTGTACCGATCCACCATTGACAGAGCGCACTATCTGCCATTATGTCGTGTGATATAACAACACTGTTGCAGTCGATACGTCTCTAGATGGACTGAGGATACTGACTACTATCACTAGATAGTGCTGGAACGTCGATGTAGATCATGTCTCTATCTGCTCTAACTATGTCTAGCTCTTGCGGCGTTGATAAGAGCTGCCTACCTCTGAGCCAAAGCGCTGTGTGCTATCTATCTTAAGCGTGCGAGAAAGCTTAATCTGGAGTGTTTTATAGTCATACGTTGCGTAGATATACTATCTGTGTCGAGTGAAGGGTTTAGCTCTAAGAGTGATGACTAGTCTCTTGGCGAGAGTGAGTGCCGCACGCGAGTGTACTCTGCAACATAGATTACATATCTGCAAATAGCGTGATACGCATACGTGTGCGAGAAATACAAGGAATAGTACTGTCAGCTCACCAGTTTATCTTGCGACAAGGAGTGAAGAAGTAGTTTACTAGGTCAAACTCTTGGACGATCGTGATAATAAAGGGATAGTGAGGCGAACACTCTCTGAATCACTCAGGTCGTATCGACTAGCTGCGTTTGCTCAGGTGTTAAATACTAGGACTCCCAACACATGACACAGTCAGCAAGAATTTCAGTAGTTGAGATGATCATGTGACTGCGTATGGAGACACTTAACTGTAGCGGTGATAAGATTAAAGTGTTATTACTACTCTAGCCTCTGCTCATGATATATTACACGTTCATGTCACAACGGTTAGATCTGTTGGACGATTATTCACCATACACTCGGGATAGCGCGTGTCTAGTATCAGAGATAATTAAATATGACACCTATATTATGGGTTGTTTAGTGGTGTTGGATGTTACTTGGCGCTAGGTTACTTATACACGTATGAGTCTCAACGTCGAGTTGAGAGGACACTCATAAGAACATTGTGTGATGCGTCTGTCGTCACTAGCACAAGACTTAGAGGCATCGGAAGGACACTAGTATTGCATGACAGCAACAACAGAGTGACAATGCATGGTGGAGCATCTCGCAGAGGAGCGAACACTGCAACAGGTATAAATTATTAATGAGCAATGCATTCATTAATGAAAAGTATACGACATACAATACATGTGGAAGTTCAACAGCGTTACTATGCACTACATGCGAGTAGGACACATCACAGAAAAAAGTAATGTATGGTGCAAATAGACCACAGTAGTAGGTGTGCACAGTACATTAGAGTGACAAGTTGTATTCTATTCAACACAGAGTGACTAATCGGTAATTACACTCATCAATACGTTTGAGGTATGTCGTGCAATCAATTATAAGACTTTACAGAACAATATCATTAACCTGACAAGTGGCGTGTGGAAATAGAAAGATAGTGGGGAGTGGACAATGACTAGAGCACACAGAACTATCATGATCAAAGAGGTTGGGGATCAGACGTCTCTATTCAATAGTATAGGGAATAAATTGTAGTGTGAGACAAGCGTATCTGAGTATTTCGGCGTCTCAAATATCACATCATATTGCACAACATAATAGACAGGAGTTAGAAGAGAGGGGTGTCGCGCTGGAGAGACTATAGTGATTGAATGCATAAGTGTCTGTGATTTGGACACACTTATGATAGGATCACACACAGATATCGCTGGAGGACAGAGAGTATCATTACACGTTATGATGTTGAGGCAAAGGTGAATCACGAACGGCAAGCGGTATCACACACGACACATTATTTAGATGGAGAGTAAGTGTATTGGATGACGGATATCGTAGCATATACGTTGTGACACACAGAATTACATGAGAATAGACAACACGTCTGTGATACTAGGGGTAGTAAGAGTACTCTCTGATGGGTGACCTGACATAATAGACATCATCGTTCACAAGACATAGCGGTATTACACACATATTACTACACTAATACAGACATGACTGATTATAGAGATTTCTAATAATCTGATGGGCAATACATTTCTGGCGGTGCACTGACTGTTACATCATGTACAGAGTCAGGAGAGTACACTGACAGTAGCACTTAGATGAACTAAACAATGATACATGATTGATGGGTCACGAGGCGACGTAGTTCAGTGTGGCTACACAGTGACTCTGCTGACTCTTTTTCAGTCTACTCACGAGGACACACAAGCATTGATGTATGATTTTGACTCTGCATAGGTGAGAGTATGCGAGGAATAGCAATGATGCAACATCATTGACACAGTGGGTCTTACTCAATTAGTAACAGGCGAGCAGAGTAGGATATACAATGGGTCACATAGAGCGTACTGAGATTGTGAGTTGTAGTGAACATTATTTGGATGACGAGGAGTTACATACACAAGGATGAGAATCTCAGCAGATTAATTTTCGATTGGCATTGTTACGTACACACTTATTAATAGGTTTCACAAGTTTAACACATTCTGTTAGGCACACGTGTGTTAAGCATTGATAAATCTCTACATTATCTTCTGATTCTCAAAGGCCTGTGATGGTAAGTTCTACGATTGGAGATGACTTGGAAGTGTTATAGGTCATCATGTTTTACTAGGGAGGGAGTAGAGGATGGGGGGTAATTGACACGCATGTGAGAAGATATGATAATGACTTGACAACACTTGATTATTTCTTCTACTGACGAAGCTTATATAAGATGCGCACACGGATATAGGTGAGGTGAGTGCACAACACGACACATGGGATCTATATACTACGTGTGTTATAGCGATGTGGTGATACACATAGGTGATGGTTGAGATGTGAGACATGAAGAGCATGGTGGAGTGATGAATAGGAGCTGGTGAGTGGGCGAAGATAGAGACAGTAGTTGATACAATTGACGGACTGGGGAATGCGCTGATGAGGAAGATGGAGCAAGAGTTATGTGCATAGCCTATAGAGGCGGAGTTCTTGATAGCGAGGAATCTTGTCGAAGGGATTGTGATTGATTGATGGAGAGACTTACGAAGTAGAGGGAGTGGAACTATAGGTTCAGGATGAGATGGAACTGGCACATAAGGAGGGTGAGTGATATTATGAATTTGTCTCTGGAGATGACATGTCGGGTGTGTTGTAGGGATGACAGGTGGTACAGTGAGTGTAACTGTGATTCAGAGAAGGGTGTATAGAGGGAGTGAGAGGTTATACATATGATTCATTGTCACATAGAGTAAAGTATGTTAAGTTTTTGTGGAGAGTGTGGTGAGTCTATCTTATAAGATGGGTATTTGTTTCAGTTCAGTCAGACTTATACGTCATAGTAATTATTGTTGATAGGTTATCTGTGGGTTTGTATTGTACATGGTTGATCTGTTATCTGCTATCTCAGATACTTGTTCATTAGTTCTTTTTATACAGTGTTTTACGAGTATCTGTTTTACTTACTGTACAAGGTCAGTATGATCAGTATACTTAGTATTGTATTATATGATTAATGGAGACTTAGTATTATGGGTTGACATGTTTTTATTTATAATGAGAATATTATGGAGAGCTATTTGGTAGTTAAGAGTTCCATGTTGAGTTTAGAGGTGAGGAGACTTGTAATGCAATTTGTATAATGTGACATAGATATATGATTTGAGGGGCGTGTACTTCACGTAGTAGTAGGCGGGTCTAGAGTGATACATTCATACACTGTACACATATCTTTGTACTATTTTACAGATGTAGAGTCATGAATGTGGAGATATACACTATATCGAGATCTAGACATGATTTATTTTCTGGATGGATAATGATAGTTAGGTCTTAAGATCACTGGACAGAGTGAAACAACAGTTAGCGGATTAACAATTAGACGTAACTGATAGAGTAGATGAGTGTATATGAAACATAGGATACTCTGCAACATCACGTGAAGTATACAACTACTACAGTTTACATGGAACATAGTCAGATAGATATACGACAATGTATAAGTCAGGAGAGTTAGCACAATGTAGGTATTAATTTACGTAGGTACTCTTTTGCGAGGTAAGAACACACATGTAGTTAGAGCAGTTCTATATTCAACTCGATAATGAAACTGGTACACAGAGGTAGAATGAGGGACATGTGTAGTAACAGACAGTGAAGACAGCATACTCAAGAGTCAGATTAATTTTAGACAGTAATAAGTAGCCGTATCATGCTTTGCTGAACAGAGGATATGAGTGTCTCAGATCACTATGTGCAGAGTAGAGTGTGTGGACGTGAGAAGGTGGAGAGTGATTGGTATATTAACATGAATGTATGATGGAGTTACTTGATCACACAGAGAACAGTCTTCAAATAGACGGAGTCACATTAGTTTAGAGACACACACAGCTAGAGGACACACAGAACACATGTCTGGACTACTATGGAAGATTGATGGTGGTTAGAGTCAACACGTTAGTGCGATGGGGATGGAGTTGGGTTAGGTTATGGATATCTCTCTATCTCACACTCTGTTTATTGGGGGGGTGATTTTGATTGTATTGATGAGGGTGGAGGAAGGGGTTAGGTGATTGGGAGTGAGATGGTTAGAGGGGGTTATGAATATTATGATTAGAAGTTTAATTGGAGAGAGTGTATGTAGGGTAGTTGGTTAAAGAGTGTGGAGGTAAAGATTTAGATGAGAGTTGAGTTGGAAGTTGAAGAGGTTGGTAGGATTGTGGGATGAGAGGTAGGGTGTGTTTTAGAATATATAGGGGTGAGTAGGGTAGGTGGTTGGTGAGTAAGTATTGTGAGTATTTGAAGATGATTTTTGTGATTGGATTGTTGATATTGGTTTGAGTGTGGTATTTTAAGGTGGTTTTGGAGAGTTGTTTTATGTGTTTGGGAGGTTTGTTGTTTAATTGTTGAATATGGTATTGTTTAGTATTGTTTAGTGGGGTGGTTGATTAGTGTTTTGGTTAAGTGGTGTGGTTGAAAGGGATTATAATTGGATTGAGGTGGGGTGGGATTGGTAAGTATATATTAATGGATGTATTATTATTTTGTTAAAATGTGGGGTGGGTTAGGTTTAGTAGTAATTATGTTTTAGGATGTAAATGGGGTTAAATAGGATAGACGTCGGTGAGGTAATCCGGAGGTTGAAGGTAAAATATGACGAATAGGTGGTGTGAGATGCTGCTAACTTGGATCGCTCCCCCGAGCAACGAGTAACCTCATATAGATCCTGTGATGGCGGTCTCTCAAAAGTGTCACTGTCAGATTGAATCCGTGCAAATGAATGGGGAAGTGTACTGAATAGTAGAAACGATAGGTGGTATAGTGGGTACAATGGGTGAAATAGTGGGTGTATCGGTGGGTATCAGTGAAGTGTCATCATGAATGACAAGTAAACCAGCAGTAGGTGCAATGGATTGAACAGTAGTAGTGTCGGTGCCGAACAAAAAACTCGAGCATGGACGTCTACAACGGCTCTCCAATGATGAGATCGAATAATCAAGATGACTATAAAAGCCATCACCTGCACAAGCAACAATTCATATAAATCCCTTTATATCAACCATGCATTATGTAGGGGAAAACTAAATAAATATAATACAAGTAAAATACATTATGCAAATATAAAGAGCAGATAAGAAATTAATTGTGTACGGAAAATAATAACATTATAATTATTATATATGTAAGGCAAGATGAGATCACGTAAGGGAACAATTAATTCACGTAGGGATCACATACTGGTTATAGACCAGAACTAGATAAACTACCGGGTTCTCTACAACCTTGGATCTTGATACCAACCTGTTACATCCCCAAATGAGGTCTCGTTGGAATAAGCGTCCGAGGGCGTGACGTCATACATATCTCAAGTACAAAGCATAGAAAACGACCTCTAAAGGGGTACATTTTAGAAAATTCATAACTCGTTGCATAAATTTAAAAGTAAATAAGTCTTACAAACCATTTCAAAGTGATTAAAACATAGCGGAAGCAATAATAAGGTTTGACATAAGACAACGAGTATGAAATAAGATAGTCTTGAAATTGGTCGAAGTCACATTGCACATAGACTTCTAATAGCACACCTTGAAAATCCAAGCTAAGCACCTGAGAAAAACATGCTTAAAACGCCAACATAATGTTGGTGAATCCATAGGTTGAATTCAAACGTAGTTATAGTGGACCACAAGATTTCAAAACGTGTGCGACAGTTATAACATATACAACTTCACATAAAAGGTATTTACGTTGCGCTAAACTCATGACACCAAAGCTAATGGGAAGGTAACATGTACATTTCCATTTAAAGTTGCCCTGGTAGGTGTTTGACCAAAGACCAACCAAACTAGTTGTGACATGAAATACATTCGTTGGCCTGTACATTAGTCGTACCCGACTAGTAAGAATTACCAAACCCAGATAGGGATTATTAGTCTCAATAGATCTATTTACTCACTCACGCTTACTTAACCAGCCAGTCGGTTAAAGGTAATTAATGGTTCAGAGTATTACGGGCATATAGTTGTCTACGCTACTTAGTCAACACGTAAACAATGGAAAGGATCACGGTAAAGTACTTGGAGTCCCGGTTTAAATAAAACAAGGCGATTGTTACTCACACCCCAAGTTGTAAAACCATTATTTCAAAACGAGTAAAAGTGGGGCTATGAACTCACCTTGATTTGGTGAAGTGGAGTAGTGAAAGGCTATAAGAATGATCACACTGAATGGAACGACAGTACTCGAACACGACCTAAGAAATATAGGTTTTAATTTAGAATCGAAATAATAGGGAGATACTATTAATGCATAAGTGTTTACTAAAATACTTTCATTAAATGTTTTCTAAAATGAAACGTTAGTGATCGTATCGTGGTTGTAACACTTGAGTCGATAAAGTACGTCGTAATATTAAATATATAATACTACATAATAATAATCTAGTAAGTATATATATTTCGGCATCTTACCCTATCCCTTATAAGTAGTTAAGATGTTTTAATAATAACGTCTTCTAAATATTTTCTAAGTGTATAGATTTTATAGAAATTTCGGCATGACCCGTTCGTGTTTACACGTTTTTCAAAGTCATAGAATTTATTCAAATCACTTTTAAAATATATCTCATAATCGCAAATCTCTTACGTTATCAAAATTCCCTTAATAATTAAGTCGAAACCCATTTGGATCCTTATTGGGCTTTTAGGCCCAATAAGACTAAATAGATTATCTGAAATACGAAGAGTCCAAAATAAACAAACGATTAGTATCCAAGTTCGTATATTATCAAATAAGCTATACACGAGCTTATCCAATAAGCTACACCGTGGGCTTAAAGCCGTGATGTTTTGTCTCATATTAGGTCGTGGCCCGTTAAACCAAATAAGTAGGTTTAAGCTTACCCATTAAGTCTAATAAGCAACCCGTTAAGTAAATAAGCACTCGACTTATTAGTAAGCTATCAATAAGCTCAAATAAGCCAAGCTAAACTACCCAATAAGACAACTGTGGGCTTATAGCCACAGTTTGGGCTCATTTGTTGGGCCAAAACCTTATAAGCTCAATAACACTTATTTGCTAGGTCTGTTAAGCCAAAAAGGTATCAAATAAGCACTTGGTTCTCGAATAAGCTATCAATAAGCCAAGAGACAGAATCCAAACCATGTGGCTTATGGGTTAAGCTCATGGTTTGTGCTTTTGGTTGTGGGAATCGGGTTTTTAAGCTCGTTAAGCATATTTGGGCTTATTTGTTAAGCCAAATAAGTATAACACTTTGTCCTTATCAAATAAGTTACAAAATAAGCTAGAAAATACATAAGCCAAATTGAAATAAGCTTTTGGTATTCGACTTAATACCAAATAAGCATAAAGTTATGATTTTTATTATAAAAAAATAACCACGATCATAAAACTATACTTTCCTTGCCTTCTTTTATTATTTTTGAACCAATATACAACCCTTTTAGGGTTTATGTAGTTTTCAAATCTTGATCTTTTGATAAAACATTTGTACAACTTTGATGTATGCATTAAGAGGATCATAAAAGTACAAGATTTATGTAGAATAGATGACTTACAAAAGAATGATGATTAGAAGGTGATTAGGACTAACTACAACCCAAACGTTGTTTTAAAATTACCCGAATAACACTAACGATCAATGCAAAACACTAAATCTTCAAATGTTCTTGATCAAAAATCAACAAAGGATGATTTAAAAGGGTGTTTGTTTTCGGACGTGGTCAAGAAAGAAGAGAGGGAAAGAGTGTGTGTTTTTATTGAGAGAGAATGTGTGTTAGAAATGAAATGAAACAATGAACCTAGCTTAGATTTTAAGCTTGAAAATTTTGAATGCATGTGTGTGTTTGGTGTGTGTTTCGGACGCAAACAAAAGGCATGTCCATGAACACAATAGATACAAGTTACAAGATATAATTTACGAAACACGCAATTACTGAAAACGCGTAGAAACTCTACAAAAAATTCTAAAAATTTAAATATCAACACTGAACGTAAAAACACGACAACTGTCGAAAGACTACGATAATTAGCAACCCAGAATGCTTTCGGTATTGATTCTCAGATACACGTGGGACAACTTCCCGATTAAATGTATAAATTACACGTAACTTATAAAACTCAAAATACTAAACGGAAACGGTTAAAATATTGGCCTGAAATTTACAGGGTGTCACATCCCTTCCACGTTAAAAGAGATTTGCCCTCAAAGCTTAAGACGTAACATCTATCACGGGTGCAGAGTTGGCGAAGAGATGAGGGTACTTCTTCTACATTTTATCTTCTCGTTCCCAAGTGAACTCAAGACCTCTCCTTTAGTTCCAACGCACTTTAACAATTGGGATACGACTTTGCTTCAGAAGTTTGACCTCACGGTCCATGATTTCGACTGGTTCTTCTATGAAGTGCATCTTGTCATCGATTTGGATTTCATCCAACGGTATAGTAAGAGTTTCATTGGATAGGCACTTCTTCAGGTTCGAGACGTGAAACATACTATGAACTCTGCTTAATTGCTCTGGGAGTTCAAGTCGATAGGAAACGGTTCCAACTTTGGCAAGTTGAAAGGTCTAATATATCGAGGGTTCAGCTTTTCCCGTTTGCCAAAACGTATCACCCCTTGCCATGGTAACACTTTTAGCATGACCTTATCTCCAACTTGAAACTCAAGGGGTTTTCGTCTTACGTCTGTGTAGCTCTTTTTACGATCACGGGCAGCTTGAATACGGCCCTTGATTTGAATGACCTTTTCAGTTGTCTCATGAATGATCTATGGGCTAGTGAGCTGACTATCTCCAACTTTAGCCCAACAGATAGGTAATCGATACTTACACCCATACAATGCCTCAAATGGTGCAGCCTTAATACTTGTATGATAACTGTTGTTATACAAAAATTCTACCAACGGCAAATGTCCATTATAACTCTTTCCGAAATCAAGCACACATGCACGTAAAATGTCTTCCAGTGTCTGAATGGTCCTCTCACTTTGACCATCAGTCTGCGGGTGATAGGCTGTACTCATATCCAATCGAGTACCTAAAGCTTTCTGGAGCAATTGCCAAAAATAAGACGTAAACCTGCCATTACGATTGGAGATAATTGAAACCGGCACTCTATGCCTCGAGACAACTTCCTTCAAATATTGTCTTGTCAACTTCTCCATTGAGTCGTCTTCTCTCATAGGTAGGAAATGAGCAGACTTGATGAGACGATCAACAATTACCCAAATCGTGTCTTGTCCAGTTGATGTCTTTGGCAACTTAGTAAAGAAGTCCATTATTATGATCTCCCATTTCCACTAGGGAATCTCTGGCTGAACCAATAATCCAGATGGCTTTTGATATTCTGCCTTAACTTTGTCTCACGCTAGACATTTGCTAACATAGGTGGCAATCTTTACTTTCATGTTGAGCCACCAATACAACTTCTTCAAATCTTGGTACATCTTATCCGATCCAAGATGGATGGAATACTTTGACTTATGCGACTCGTGCATAATCAATGCTCTCAAGTCACCAAAACATAAAATCCAACTCCTGTTGTTCAGACACAACGTTCCGTCAGTACGAGGTTCAAGTTTATTAATCATACCATATAGATCTTTCGTTATGTAATTCTCTTCCTTCCTCGCCTCGGCCTGAGCACTCAGAATCTATTTTGGAAGATTCAATCCTATAGTCATTACTAAGGCTCGAACTCGCAACGGCTTAATCATTTCCTTCCGGCTCAAGGCATCTGCCATTACGTTCGCCTTCCCTAGGTGGTATCGAATTTAATAGTCGTAATCACTTAATAATTCCAACCATCGACGATGTCTCATGTTCAATTCTTTTTAATTAAGAATATGCTGCAAACTCTTATGATTAGTGAACACAACACACTTCGTACCATACAGATAGTGCCTCCACATCTTCAGGGTAAACACTACCGCTCCAAGCTCTAAGTCGTGTGTGGTATAGTTCTTCTCATGAACCTTGGGTTAGCGAGATGTTTAGGCTATGACCTTCTCCCTTTGCATCAAAATTGTGCCCAACCTTTTATGTGAAGCATCGCAGTAGACCACAAAGTTCTCACTTCCTTCTGGTAAGGCCAAAATTGGCGCACTATACAATTTCTATTTCAACAGCTGAAATGCAGCTTCTGCTTTTTCTCCCCAATCAAACTTCATGCTCTTCTGAGTCAATTTCATCATAGGTCTAGCGATCTTTAAGAAACCTTCGATGAATCATCGGTAGTAACCAGCAAGACCTAAAAATTGATGAATTTCGGTTAGAGTCTTGGGTGACGCCCAATCCTTGACTAACTCATTCTTAGGAGGATCAACGTGAATGCCTTCACTATTAATCACATGACCGAGAAATTTCACCTTCGATAACCAAAATTCACACTTGGAAAACTTGGCGAATAGTTCCTCCTTCTTAAGTAACCTCAATATCAACTTAAGGTGTCCTTCATGCTCCTTCTTATTCTTGGAGTAGATCAATATATCATCGATGAAAACGATCACGAATTTATCCAAATACGGTTTACACACTCGATTCATCAGATCCATGAATACCGCCAGTGCGTTGGTCAGTCCAAATGGCATTACTTGGAACTTGTAGTGACCATAGCGAGTCCTAAATGCCATTTTTGGGATATCCTCTTCACGAACTCTGAGTTGGTGATATCCAGACCTCAAGTCGATCTTAGAATAGACTCTTGACCCTTGCAGCTGATCGAACAAATCGTCGATTATCGGAAGTGGGTATCGGTTCTTCACTGTAAGTTTGTTTAGTTCATGGTAGTCGATACACATCTGAAAATATCCATCTTTCTTTTTGACGAACAAGACCGGAGCTCCCCAAGGTGAGGAACTGGGTCTTATAAATTCCTTGTCAGAAAGTTCCTACAATTGAGTGGATAACTCTTGTATTTCTGACGGTGCTAAAAGATACAGGGATCGCGCTACGGGTGCAGCACCAGGGACTAAGTCAATTTTAAATTCAACTTGTCGAGTAGGTGGTAATCCAGGCAAGTCTTATGGAAAGACTTCTAGGAAATCCCGTATGATTGACACATCTTCAAGTTGTTTCTCTTCCTACTTGTCATCAGTCTTCTTTTTCATAACTTGTGCTAGGTAAACTTGGCAACCCTTCTGGATGTACTTCTGGGTTTTGGTGCACAAGATGATACTCAACTTCAACTTACTTCCACCGTTACATCGATCACCTTCGATTACCAACACTTCATCTCCATAAGGAATACGAATGATCTTTTTGTCACAAACGATCACCGCGTGGTATTTGGCCAACCAATCCATACTGATAATGATGTCGAAACTACCGAGTTCTACAGGCATCAGGTCAATATCGAACGGGTGACCTAGTAATCCTAACGTGCAACCTCTAAGTATCATATTAACTTCTGAAGTTATTCCATCAGCTAATTCTACAACATAACTAACGTCTAAAGTGGATGGGATGACATTAAGTAAGGCACTAAAGGTAGTCAACACAAAACTTCTATCGGCACCCGACTCGAATAACATAGAAGCATAACGAATATTGAGAAGGAACGTACCAGTGACGATGTTGGAATCTGGGTTAGCTCCTCCTCCTCCAATTACATAAGCTCTTGCTTTAGCCTCATTGTTCTCAGTCTTATTTCTGCAGTTCTGGTTTCTCAACTTGGGACACTCACTCCTATGATGTCCTTGTCTTCCATACTCATAGCAAGTAACACCTGTCTGAATTCCAACTGTGGCCCTCTAAGGGGTAGCAGTAACTTTGGTTCTACAATCTCTAGTCATGTGACCAACCCTCTTGCAGTTACCACATTTCACCGTACATGGCCCTTCATGGTGCATTATACACTTGTTACAGTAGGCAAGGCTCCAGGATACCCTCTCCTTTCAACATTATTCTCGACCGTATAAGCTCTTGCCACATTCTGACCATTAACATTTTGCCTCTTAGGGGGTTGTTGTTGTCCACAGTTGTCTCTTGGGTTATTGTCGAACCTTCTCTTGTTCTCAGCATTCTTAATAACGTAACCCTTCAAGTTCTGGTCCATTAAGTTGTTTGCAATACGGATTGCATCCTAGAGGCTAATAGGTTTAGCAACAATCACATTCCCTTGAATGTTATTCGGAAGACCTCCAATGTACTTCTCAACCTTATCCTCTTCTTTCGGGACCATCTTAGTGCACAACAGAGTGAACTCTTAGAACCTCTGGTTGTAAGCAGTCAGATCATTACGCTTCACAGTCAAATTCCACAATTTCGTCTCTATTTTCTAAATTTCATTACTAGGGCAATACACCCCAGTCATTAGCTTCATGAGTGCCTTCCACGTCATGGCATAAGCAGCATCCACTCCAACTGTCCTTTTATGAGAATTCCACCAAGTCAATGCACCGTCTAACAAGGTGCATGATGCATACTTCACTTGATACCTTGGCGGGCAATTACTGATATGGAACACCGTCTCTATTTTCTCAAACCAATAGGTTAAACCAACAACTCCTTCAGTTCCTTTAAAGTTCAACGGCTGACACTTCACAAAGTCTTGGTAGGTACACTCTCGAGTAACGGGTACAATACCTCGGTTGTTCACATTGAGGTTTCCATTCCCATTACCGTTACCATTTCCATTATTAACATTGGCCTCGACATTGTCGTCTTGTTGGTCATCCTCCATTTCTGTTTCAGTTTCGGGGTTCCTGGCAGCGTCATACGCTTTCAAAGCTTCTTCTACGCGCTTGGCAATCAGCGCGTTGATCGCATCTTGGGTCATTCCAGAACGTGTAGTAGTCGGCATAGTTCTACATCACCAAAAATAATAATCACGGTGAGATCTTAGGTAATATGAAATTACCTTAAATGTTGGATGGAACTATCGAATCTTTTAATATGAAAATCCAAGATTAACATAAATGCACGGCAAGGCCACGATCAAGAAAATGATATCATATTACGTAAAAGATAGGAGAAAATGGCATTATGTAACTAATATCATAACATAGATAATAAGAAAATATATTTCATAACATCGAATATAGTCGATTACATCATGATTTTCTAAGGTAGGATCTACAAATCCCTAACACTACTACTACTACTATCAAATACTACTGGTTGATACACAAACGATGATGGAATAGTCTATGGACGATAGCCCAAATGCCTCCTAGCGTAAGTCTCAAGTCTCTCGAGTCTCACATGGTCATAAAAATGAAATCGGCGGATCTGCCTCAAATCCCTCTAAACATTCGACATACTACGCCGAAGACAGTAAACTCTCTGCCTCTTAACACCTAACATGCCTTTGAGTTTCCTATTATCCCGCTCCAATGTACCAATCCTCTTTGACATAACAGCGCTCTACTGGCTAGTCGCGACAATCCTATGTCCCTGGTCTCTCTGGACACTCTCGATAACTCTGACTCTATGAACCGGGATCTCCATTATGTGATCATATAGCTCATGCATGACCACGTCCAAACCCCTTTGCATAACCTCTAAAGATCCATCAGCACTAACCAACTTAGGAAATCCTCTCTAAGAGGCTTAACAATGTCATCCAAAACAACAGGATGAGTAACTCGATCAACCCCAATCTTAATCGTGCCTCTCGCACTAGAGTCGGCCTCCTCCTCGGCCGTAGTCCCCATCTCAACTCTAACATTCTTCACACTAGCTAAAATATCATCAACAAACACAATACAAGCATCAATGTCTGCCTGGACATCAGGATCAATATCAGTCTTAGTGTAAGG
The DNA here is from genome assembly GCA_026074375.1 of Tanacetum coccineum. Lineage (NCBI taxonomy): Eukaryota > Viridiplantae > Streptophyta > Magnoliopsida > Asterales > Asteraceae > Tanacetum > Tanacetum coccineum. Next base: position 88,072 of record BQNB010005974.1, read on the forward strand.
CTCATAACTATCCTCAACATCAACTCTTAACCGAATCTATCTAGGTACATACGGCACATAAACCTCCTCTGAACTAACCTCAAAATTAATTACGGAATCGGAATCCCTAATCCTCTTACAAGGCGGCAATAGGTCAGCGCGTAGGGGAAATAAAGCTCTGCGCACGGGTGAGGCTATGGGTACTGATGTAGTAGGGTACCTACATCTCTTGCGCGATGCCCCCGTAGAAATAGCAGTCGATGAATCACAAGGAGAATCTGATATGGAATAACCTGATGAAGAATGTCTTGAGGAAGAATTAGATGAAGCGTCTAAATGAGAATCTGATGAAGTCTCTGACGAAGAATTTAACGGAGAATCTCGTGATGAGTCATTTGAGGTGAAATGATCTGATGAAGAGTAATCTGCTGAATATCTCAATGCAAGTCGGTGGGTAGGTAATGGTCCGACTCTATTCCTGGCATTCAACATCTTAAGTACCCCATTAGGCTGGGTACAGTAAGGTCAACCAACAGGAATCGGCTGCCCTGGCAAAACAAGGATAGCTGGTCGACGAGGTAATCTGAGCGATGCAGGTACAATCTGACAAACAGATGGTAATGGTAGTGATGAGTGTGCTACTACTCGGCTCCTCCCTCGAGCAACAGTAACCTCATATGGATCCTGCGATGGTGGCCTCTCAGAAGTATCACTGTCAGATGAATCAGTGTAAACGAATGGAGAAGTGTGCTGTATAGTGGGAGCAATAGGTGGTATAGTGGGTACAATGGGTGAAATAGTAGGAATATCAGTGGGTATCAGTGGAGTGTCATCATGAATGACGGGTAAATCAGTAGTAGGTGCAGTGGCTGGAACAGTAGTAGGGATCATGCCGAACAAGATAACTCGAGCAGTGGACGTCCCCACGCTCTCCCCTGATGAGTCCGACGAAATCGATATGACAAAAAAAGCCATGACCTGCACAAACAACAGTTCATATAAATCCTTTTATATCAACCATGCATTATGCAGGGGAAAACTAAATAGGTATAATACAAAGTAAAATACATTATGCAAATTATATAGGGCGATATGAAATTATCAGTTACGTAAAATAATAACATTATAATTATCATATACGTAAGGCAAGATAGGATCACGTAAGGGTACAATTAATTCACGTAGGGATCGCATATTGGTTATAGACCAGACCTAGATATTCTACCTGGTTCTCTATAACCTTGGCTCTCGATACCAATCTATCACACCCCCCAAATAGGGTCCCGTCAAAATAAGCGTCCGGGGCGTGACGTCATACATATATCAAGTACAAAGCATAAAGAACGACCTCTAAAAGGGGTATGTTTTAGAAAATCATAACTCGTTGCATGAATTTAAAAGTTAATAAGTTTTACAAACCATTTCAAAATGATTAAAACATAGCGAAAGCAATAAGAAAACATAGCGGAAGCAATAATAAGGTTTGACATAAGACAACGAGTACGAAATAAGATAGTCTTGAAATCGGTTAAAGCCACATTGCACATAGACTTCTAATAGCACACCTTAAAAATCCAAGCTAAGCACCTGAGAAAAACATGCTTAAAACGTCAACATAATGTTGGTGAATCCATAGGTTTAATTCAAACGTAGTTATAGTGGACCACAAGATTTCAAAACGTATGCGACAGTTATAACAGATACAACTTCACACAAAAGGTATTTACGTTGCGCTAAGCTCATGACACCAAAGCTAATAGTGGAAGGTAGCATGTACATTGCCATATAAAGTTGCCCTGGTAGGTGTCTGACCAAAGACCACCCAAACTAGTTTCGACATGATATACATCCGTTGGCCTGTACAATCCGTTGTACCCGACCAGTAAGAATTACCAAACCCGGATGGGGATTATTAGTCCCAATAGATCTATTTACTCACTCGCGCTTACTTAACCAGCCGGTCGGTTAAAGGTAATTAACTGTTCATGATATTAAGCGCAAATAGTGGTCTAACGCTACTTAGGCAACACGTAAACAAGGGAAAATATCACGTAAAGTACTTGTGTCTGGTTTAAGAAAACAAGCAATGTTTCTCACCCCAAAGTTGTAAAACATTTATTCAAAACGAGTAAAAGTGGGGCCATGAACTCACCTAGATTGGTGAAGTGAAGTAGTGACAAAGCTAGAAGAAAGATCACACTGAATCGAAAAACGGTACTCGAACACGACCTAAGTAATATAGGTTTCGATTTAGAAATGGAATAATAGAAAAGTCATGTTAATGCATAAAGGTTTATCAAAATACTTTCGTTAATGTTTTCTAAAAATGGAACCTTAGTGATCGTATTGTGGTCGTAACGTTTGACTCAATAAAGTACGTTGTAATATTATGTATATATTACTACATAATAATAATTAAGTAAGAATACATATATTTCGGCATCTTACCCATTCCCTTATAAGTGGTCAAGATGTTTTAATAATAACGTCTTCTAAATATTTTCTAAGTGTATAGATTTTATAGAAATTTCGGCATGACCCGTTCGTGTTTACACATTTTCCAAAGTCACAGACTTTATTCAAATCACTTTCAAAATATATCTCATAATCGCAATCTCTTACGTTATCAATTCCTTTATTAGTTAAGCCGAATACCCTTTTGGATCCGTATTGGGCTTTTAGGCCCAATAAGCCTAAATAGATGATCTGAAATACAAAGTGTCCAAAATAAACAAACGATTAGTATTCGAGTTCAGATATTATCAAATAAGCTATACACAAGCTTATCCAATAAGCTACACCGTGGGCTTAAAGCCGTGGTGGTTTGTCTCATATTGGGTCGTGGCCCGTTAAACCAAATAAGTAGGTTTAAGCTTACCCATTAAGTCCGATAAGCAACCCGTTAAGTAAATAAGCACTCGATTTATTAGTAAGCTATTAATAAGCTCAAATAAGCCAAGCTAAACAACCAAATAAGCCAACCGTGGGCTTATAGCCACGGTTTGGGTCATTTGTTGGGCCAAAACCTTATAAGCTCAATAGGGCTTATTTGCTAAGTCCGTTAAGCCAAAAAGGTATCAAATAAGCTCTTGGTTCTCGAATAAGCTATCAATAAGCCATCAATAAGCCAAGAGACATAAGCCTAACCATGTGGCTTATGGGTTAAGCTCATGGTTTGGGCTTTTGGTTGTGGGGTGCGGCTTAAAATCTCATTAAGCATATTTGGGCTTATTTGTTAAGCCAAATAAGCTCAACACTTTGTCCTTATCAAATAAGTCATGAAATAAGCTAGAAAATATATAAGCCGAATCAAAACAAGCTAAACAACATTCCCTTTTTGTTTCTTTTATGGGCCGAACAAAATATAAGCCCAATAAGCTTTCCAAAAGCTTATTTTTTAAGCCGAATACCAAATAAGCCTAAAGTTACGATTTTTATTATATAAAAATAACCACGATCACAAAACTATACTTTCCTTGCCTTTCTTTCATTATTTTCGAACCAATATACAACCCTTTTAGAGTTTATGTAGTTTTCAAATCTTGATCTTTTGATAAAACGTTTGTACAACTTTGATGTATGCATTAAGAGGATCATAAAAGTACAAGATTTATGTAGAATAGATGACTTACAAAAGAAGGATGATTAGAAGATGATTATGACTAACTACAAATCAAACGTTGTTTTAAAATTACCCGAATAACACTAATGATCAATGCAAAACACTAAATCTTCAAATGTTCTTGATCAAAAATCAACAAAGGATGATTTAAAGGGGTGTTTGTTTTCGGACGTGACCAAGAAAGAGGAGTAGGAAAGAGTGTGTGTTTTTCTTGAGAGAGAATGTGTGTTAGAAATGAAATGGAACAATGAACCTAGCTTAGATCTTAAGCTTGAAAATTTTGAATGCATGTGTGTGTTTGGTGTGTGTTTCGGACGCAAACAAAAGGCACCAAAGGGGGACCAATTTGGTCTCTAAGTTTTTAAGGTGATCATGCATGGAATGGATTTATTTCATATGATATGTCTATGCACACAATAGATACAAGTTACAAGATATAATTTACGGAACACGCAATTACTGAAAACGCGTGGAAACTCTAAGAAAAATTCTAAAAATTTAAATATCAACACGGAACGTAAAAACGAGACAACTTTCGAAAGACTACAATACTTAGCAACCCAAATGCTTCCGGTATTGATTCTCAGATACACGTGGGACAACTTCCCGGTTAAACGTATAAAATACACGTAACTTATAAAATACTAAATACTGAACGAAAACGGCTAAAATATTGGCCTGAAATTTACGGGGTATCACAGTCTACTACTAGGAGATCGACTTTAGGTTACTGTGTCTTTCTTGGCAACAATTTGCTCTCTTGGTCCTCTAAGTGTCAACTGACGCTTTCTCATTCTAGTGCATAGACAGAGTATCGTGGTGTTACCAATGCTGTTGCTGAGACTTGTTGGTTGAGGAATCTACTTCGTGAGTTACATACACCTTTATCTTCCGCTACTCTTGTCTATTGTGATAATGTTAGTGCTGTTTATTGATCTTGCAATCCAGTTTAGCAACAGCGTACAAAGCACATTGAGATTGATATACATTTTGTTCGAGATTTGGTTGCTGCGGGTCAGGTTCGCGTTCTTCATGTTCCTTCACGTTATTAGTATGCGGGCATTTTCACTAAATGATTACCTTTCACATTGTTTGAGGAATTTTGTAGCAGTTTGAGCGTCTGATGTTCTCCCGCTCCAACTGCGGGGGATTGTTAGCCCATAATATTGTTTATGTATTTGTATTAGGCTCAAGCTCTTTTCTAGAATTATCCTCGTATTTGTATATATTGTACCATATCATGGGTTAATGGGACATCGACATTTACACACTCACAATATTATGGCTTGAGCCATTTTGTCACATCACCGTCATCTCAACATTTTTGGATACTTATTCACTATTCAAGCCAAAACATCATTTTTGTGACTCACCATATTCAATTAAAACATAAAGTAAAAAAAATTAAAAATAGAAAATAGCGTACGTCAGTACGATGGCTCAGAGAATGGTGCATGGGGGCCGATATGATCGCACCAAAATGGCTCAAGCCATTTAGTGTCCATCTAGATTTGGCATGGAAAATGACGGCATTATGAAGTAGAGATTTTATTACACCACCTCTAAAAAAAGTACTTCCAAGTTCTTTTGCATGACAAATTATTCGGTAATAACATCCGACATTTTTTTGGGTAATAACATCGGTATTGCACATCTCTAATCATACATTTTGAAATAGACATGTCACGCGTGTAATTTGTAAAAGGTAAATCTTAATGTTCAAATATAAATTTGATGTGTTTGAATATCTTTTATATACTAAGAGAACATACAAAATAGACAATTAAAGTTTTGAACGGTTTTCACCTAGAGTAATAAAGGAGCTTGATTTTACTTCAGATATATAATTGAGTATTTTCATTGGCCAGTTAAAAAAGTTGGTCAAATTTTGATAAATTGATGGTGTAAAAAACATGAAAATACATGTAACAAATATGCGAAAAAAGGTTAAAAAAAGAACGTGGTTAATAAAACTTTAGTTGTTAACTTTTAAGTAAATTAACAGATTTAATTTAACTTACCAGTATTCATATTTTTTAATAATTTTTTAAATTTAACAATACGCATATACTTTATATCGTTCTTAAACTTAAATTTTTTTTCTAAAAATACCGTTGTTGTTATTTTTAAATATTATGATCATTATTGATTAAATTAACGTATATGCACTGGATTATAAATATCAAAATAAAAAAAACGAGTTAACATGATATGTAAATGAATACACGTGATTGTACATACACTAACGACTTGTTTATTCTTATTTATGAGTTTAACGAAGATATCCAAAAAGGTATCCTTTTAACTATTCGTGTTTAGTAACCACTCGTGTTGTTTTCATAATTAGTTTAACCCGTGTATACACGAGTTTAAATATTAAACACGGATAATATTATTATTATTAACTGAAACAAAAATATCGAAATAAAAGTACGAGTTGCTATTATGAAAACAAACACAAAAGGTTTACATATAACGATTCATTTAATTCATCTTTAAAGTGTAAATAAGATTGTCAAGAAAAAAATATATTATTTTAGACTTTGTCTTTAAGTTCATCAAGTTTCGTTACATGTTCTTAGACACGCATAATGTTTACAACATGATCAACAATTAAATTTAAATAATAACATCAACCTTAACACGGTTCTAATAAAACAAAATCAAATTATTCGTCCAAAAAGCGGAGAAAATATCAATCAATATTAAAAAATTTAGAAAAAAAAAATCTGAACGATAAATAAAATTATTTATTGATGATGATGGTTATTATAGATTATTTATAGGTATTTTTGTATTAAAAATAGATAAATGTTAACTAAATTGGATTTACGCTAAAACTTTGTCGTTGTGATTAACGAGTCATAATTTAACCCGCGCGTTGCGGGGGGCTAATTTGTTAGTGTGGCGTGTTGATTAAGCAAATTTTCTTTTACTTCATGGCGGAACAAATGTTACATAAGGGCACAACATGACACAAAGATGTAGATAGTAATACTTTCTCTTAATAGAGTATACCTGAAAACATTTGAACCCAATACAAACCATAACACACGAACTGTAAGTGCCCTGATCCCATGTAGAATTCGAAAGTGAAAGATGTATGTTGTGATGATACATAGCCACTGATGTTGATTAAAATTATTCTTTTTCTCTTCTTTTTTCTTGTCGGCAACGCTAGCATCTTTATTTTCGGGCTCTTATCCATTTTGCTATTGAATTAACACATGTGATGATCAAATGATGACCACATGTTAAACTGAGAATTAACACATGTGATGGTGCAGCTTCTAGTCGAGTTTTCCTGTCAATTTTCCATCATTTCAACTTCTATTCTTTCTGTCTTTTCTTGCACATTGCAATGTTTCAACAGACACATTAATGTTGGAATGATAAAAACCCCGTGCGAGATATGTTTTATTCATACGATATTTATAGAGTACATAGCATAATGAAACCCTAATGGACCCTGAGCCCACAAACCGGGCCGGGCTATTTATCCTCTAATACTCTCCCGCAGTCCGAGCGGCGAAATCGCGAAAGCTCGGACTGAAGAAGAAAATTAAGAAAGCAAAATAAAACAATAAACCAAAATAAAACGGGATAACCCAAAGTATCCCCTATTTTAATTTTTGTTTACAGATAACCAAAGTATCCGAAGGATAAACCAAAGTATCCCAAACAGTCGTCTCGGGAATAAGAACCCTAGATTCGACACCAACAAAAGTCGTCTCGGGAATAAGAACCCTAGATTCGACACCAACAAAAGTCGTCTCGGGAATTAATACCCTGGATTCGACATAAAAATAATAATTAAATAACTATAATGATAGAGTTGCAGAGTCAACACCAAAACCACCAATGACAGAACACAAAATCTTCTCTTTAGCTTTCCCATCACTCCTTCCCTTAGCTTTCGTTTCAAACAAATCCTTCATGTCCATCATCTACTAACGACAATCAGTAGTAGTCATATAGACCAATTAATGAATCAATACTGGTATTTTGCTATTTTGTTGATGAGCCACTTGTGGATATGATTTTAATGGCAAATAGCAACAAGATAAAGAACACGTAGATCTGTGGTTTTCATTGTGTCCAATTTTTTTTTTTTTTTGATCTTTGGTTTTATTGACGAGAGAGAGGTGAGTGGTTTGACCGGATGGTTTAATGGAGGCGGCTCAACATAGCCACCTCGGTCTGAGGATACCATGTAAGAATGATAAAAGGGTAATGCAAAATGGTAATGTGTTTTCTATTTCATTCCTCAACACATGGTTGGTATTTATAGATTACATGGAGATTAGGATTATGATGAGATTGGGATACACCTCGTACACAAGATAAGGACAACTTAATTGACAACTAATTGACAGCTAACAGGATCTTCTTATTGGTTTCGTCGATGACATAACAGGTACCCGTTTTTATAGTGCTACTAGTGTTTTGTATGGAGGTTGAAAAACCTAATTTTTTACGGTAATTTCGATTCCTGTTTTATCTTTTTATTGTTACATTTGTCTGTTTGATATCCTAACATAAGATGGCGTCGTTTTAAACGACTATCAGGATGTTTATAGTTGGCGGTGATGCGTCTCAACGGTTTTGATTAATGTTGAGAATGCTCGCATATTAGCGGGGTAACCTGTTGAGGTTGCAGCCATTGCGAGTGCATTTGCTTTTTCATTTGTTCATGTGTTTGAGCCTCAGTTGCACATAAGGCCAATAGTCTCTATATTCTGGTTATAGCCACGGCGCGCTTTTCAGAGTGTGAGAAAGGGCGTATCTTGGCGGGGAGTTTACACTAACGCAGCCATCACCGTCTTTCCGGTTTGATCATGTGCAGTTATGTTGTTAGTCTACATCCAAAAAGCCGTTTAAAATGATGTCATTTTATGTCATTTTCAATTTGGCTGTGGACTTGGGCTACCGATTAGCTATGTTCTTGGCCCACCTTCTTTGTCCGCTTGTTATCTGTATTGTTCAGGCGATGATGACACTTTACTGTTTACGGTGGGTAGCTAACCCATGCCCGTATCCTGGTCACACTGAGAGTGTGAATGCAGCCATGGCGGGTTCTTTGTACCGCTACCGTATTTGTAAACCTGAGCCGAAAATGAATCAATCGCTTAAATTTTAAGCAACTAAGATCTGAATTTTTATTATAACTCTGGTACATGTATTTTCTTAGCCTTTATCGATTTATTTCTAAGATTTTCCTACCAAGATGTCATTTGTTTGCTCAATGTTTTTTCATTTGACGTTTTAGAAATATGCCGTATGACTGGATCAATAAACAATAGTCGAGCCAGCATTGGCTAAGAAAAGGCGAGAAACTTTATTTCATGGGTGGTGGTACTATGCTCCATTCAAATGTTGTTGGACGTGAATCATGCGAACGTGTACGTAAGTGTACCGTCTCTTTTGTGCCTTATTACTCAATCTCATATCGAGATTTTTATACATATTGACTGATTTCGGAGAAATTAGTCGCGGTCGGTAATTATGCGTTTTCCACACAGTATAGACATGAAGTTTGAAGTGAGTATGCTTTTACCTTTTGTATTGTTTTGGCCTATGCATTGTATTAATGTTTCTTTTGGAATGTAGGTGGTATACGAGCGATACCAGACCAAGCCTAATTTCAGACCCTAAAGATCCGATGAGAGCCAGTTCAAATTAAACCAAAGGCACCAAGCGAAACCAAAGTAAGCATAAATTTGAACTTTTAATAAGTAAGCCTGAACACCCCTTAAAGGTACATAAAACAAATGTCGTTCTTATATTCTAACTTTTCCAGAAAATGGTGACATGATGAACTACTATTGTATCTGATTTTGTACCATCTTATCCAATCCAATGATAGGATTTTCTAATTTCCAAAGGATGACGACAGTATGTACCATGGCTGACTACATCGCTGCACTTTTCTGCAGGATCATTCGGACCAGCAAATGAAATTTGAATACTTACAAGGCTAGATTTTCTTCTGGTCCTGTTTTGGAAAGTTGTATAAAAATAGTTATTAAGCTCCAACATCTTGATAATAGTTAGGATGAATGGGTTGGTGTTGACCGTCTAATATAGTATACCGAGGAGAACACCGAGAAGCAACAGGCTCTAGAAAAAACTCAAGGTGTAGACAAGAACGGATGCACATCTCATACTAAGCCAAAAGTATCAAATGGTATGTTTCCTGACAAGTTATGTTAACTTGATCTTTTTCTCAAATCAAGAGGTACATGTTTTCAATTTCATATTCTATGAAATTAAGCTATTATATAAACCTGAACATCATTGGTTAACTTTTTCAAAATGGTTAACTTTTTCAAAACAAGTGGTCAACTTGCCCAGGTTTCTGAGTTAAAGCTTTATACGATGTTTTCTGAGATATTAAAAAAATAGTATAATCCTTATGTCTTTGTAGTTCTATTTAGAAGTATCATTGCAGTATATATCACCATATGATATGATATGTTTGTTTTACTTTTCTCTTTACGAATATTTTTTAATCAAACGTCTGTATGGTAGATGATTATCTTTTGTAAATCCCTAAGTTGTTAAAAAGGCCATTTGAGATATTTGTGTTAGGTCTAAGGCAAATTCTAGTTACTCATTGTTATTACGAATGTGCATGTTTGAAGATAAAATTATGTCATTATCATTAAATTTCACAATCATACGAGTAAATTCAATTCATGGTTTAAATTTAGTCATGTTGTTTCATAACACACAATTATTGACACATACGAGTAGATTCAACATTTCTCCCATGTTGTTTCACATTCCCTTTAACGCATTAAAGATTCTGCATATTTTGATTTATTTCATGACCAGAATAGGGGAAAATATGATTACGGAGGTTTTCTGCATTTACATTATAACATTGGTAGCTTTCGACCCGTTTCCTTTTGAGCTAGATACTAAAATTAATTTGCTTGACCTGACAGACATAAGGCATAAACTAAAATGACACATCCAAATGTAAATAGGCCAAAACGCATGGGAGAAATGTGTACATTAAAATGATGTCAGATAACCTTCATTATTTCCGTTTTCAACATTACAGGTTAAGAAGAAATAGAGGTGCAAAATAAATAATTTAGTGTGTTGTGTCTTTCCAGTGGTATTAGTAGTATACTTCACGTAATATATCATTGTAAAATGATATAAATATAAATATTATGATATGATTTTCTAATTTGGTGTAGACTGCATCCAAGCTGTGAGATGGTTCCAGCTGTTGCTGCTTTCTGTTCAAGCGGAGCTCCGGCACTACAGTTTATAGGGGATATGATCTCAATATGTAACTATTGGCAGGAATGTAAGGATCAGACGGTTGTGTAAATGTTATTCTGTCTTTGCAATTTTATCCTTGCAACTGATATAATTTTTGTATCCAAATATTAGATAAATAAGGGCATTCATTGCTGGTATACAAGATGATAACAGATATGGTTGAGGAATAGCAAAGTCTCCACCTGCTACTACTGGTGCTCAGATTCGTAATAATTTCTCATTATCCCAAGTGGTGTGTTTTTCTCAAGTATAGTAGACCATGTTCGTAATAGAGTCTCACTTAGGTTTGGAACTATCTTGGCTAACGATATCAGTTAGTATAGCAATTTGTAGGCAAGATAATGTCCAAGTTTAAATAAATATCAGTCTAAAATTTTAACCAACCAACGTCATCATAATAATTGTGCGCTAGCAATGTATCCGCAGAACAACCTACTTACGTGTAAAACCACGATTGTAAACTCGACACGTACACACTGTTTTTTAAACTTTCATATCCTTTTTTCTATAATCTGCTTACAACACACATTTCTTCATTTATCTTTGTATAATAATTTTCATATCCTTTTTTATATAATCTCCTTACTACACACATTTCTTCATATACCTTTGTGTAATAATTGGGAAGACAAAATCAC
>BQNB010005975.1:0-93858 GCA_026074375.1 Tanacetum coccineum
ATGATCATTAACCAAGGGTAAAAGGGTTTAACGCTTAATCTCATGTCTAACGAACTTGGTTAAGAAAGTTCATATTCTTATCTCCCAAACTTAAATCGATCTGAAAGCATTTTTGTAATCAAAAGTAAAGGCCGAAAGGATTTTTGATTATAATAAATGGACAATTGTTTTTGTAAACAACCTGTTTCTTTAATCAATTATACTTTAATTCTTGAACCATTATACATCCAAGTTTATTCATATTTGTTCTCGTACCCCCAAACAACATCATTTAATAACTTAAAGTATCTTGAAATCTTTAGATCGTGACAGTCTATAAGATTTACCCCTTTCGTAATATAATCGACCCTTTCTAAGAATTGCCTATCCCATGGAATGACATGGTCTTACCCTAAACCTATACTATAAACAGGGGTTTATACTTTACCCGTGTGTTAGTTGGAATTGGATAAAACTAGTATTATAAATTTAAAGCTTTAATAACACATCATAGTTTTTGGTGCCTCTGCCAGAATTGATTTCATTCTTGAATTAGTCATTCTTATATTACAAATTAAAATTTTCAAAATCGCCGTACAGTTTTCTGGCAAACTGAACCCATTTTTCACAGAAAGTGTGCCGCACAAAACCATTGTGCGTCCGGTTTTTCTACAAAAACTCAGAAGTACGCCTTACTTTTAGCAAGTACGCCGCACTTCTTGTCCCTTTTACAAAACATAACAAGTTTTTCAAAGGAAAAGAAAATCAAAACCAAAAACCCCAAACCCATAAATTGTAATTTGACCATTTTGAAAATGTAGAATTTATTCCTTATACTCATAGTAGTCAAAATCTTGTATTTTCGTAATTTGTACATTAAAATGAGAAAAACCAAAAGAACTATTTGATAGCTTGCTTATTTAAATTTCTAAATGCATGTTTATATCTTTTATTTCCTAAGTGTTGCTTATTTTACTTTAATATAATTCAAAATGAGTATAAATATAAAAACTTAAAAAGAATTAAAAAAAACTTTGTTTGATGATAAATGTGCTTAAAAACTTGATATTTGCCATGTGTAATAAATATTTAGGATATAATAAAAATAATAAACATGAAAATGCTAAAATTAAAAATTTTAATAAACTAAAATCTCAGAAAGTACGCCGCACTTTATATGAAGTGCGCCGCACTTTCTGGGCTGAAACTAAACAGAATGTATGTTTCTTCGTTTTTGAACGAGAATTGCTTAAACTTAAAAATGCTATATGTTTATTGATAATATGTAAATGTAAAAAGGTATTGTTATTTGTTTTAACTAACCCACTAATGTTTGTTTTAATGTTGTCTTATTTTATAAGAGTTATGGATCCAAATTCGAGTCTTGGAAAAATTTGCTTAGGAGAAGACGTCGTTGTAATTTCGAGTGATAAAGTTGAAGGATCTAGAGACTGGAATTCTCCAGAATTTCAAGACACTGCTAACAGTGGGAAAAAGAAGGAAACAAAGGGCATGGTTTTTTACCAGATGGATACCGAAGAAGTTAGCGATAGATTCGTGGCTCCTTGTTTCATCAATGGGATGGAAGCTTATGATTGTGAGATTAATCTTGGAGTAGAGGAGAACATGATCTCAAATGAGTATGCAGTAAAGTTATGCTTGGAACATGAAGTTTAAAGAGGAAACAAAGTGGTTAAGAAAGAATTCATTGTTGTACTAAGAGGCGAAATCTACTTTGTGAAATTCATTATCAACCCAAAGGAAGATGATGTTGAACATGGGGTGGGTTTTGGTAGATCATTTTTATGCATGACCAAAGCAATTACTGATTTCGGGGTTGGAACTATCACAATATACCTTGATATTGATCCATTCTTTGAAGAGACCGACGAAGAAGGAAAGAGCAATGATGATTGGGACCATTTGCTTAATTTTAACATAGATGATATACCACTGTTGGGTGAAGAAGGACTTTCGCCATTTGTATGCAAAATGGGGAAGAGTAGCAGTAATAAGAAGCGGGCAATGGAATACCTTAACTTTTTCTATCAAGATATTGGAACATCTTCATCAGCTGGAGGTCATTTAACTCAAGAAGAAGCAGCTAAAGAGGCAATAGCGACCAAAATAAGCTGAAAGTTTGCTTTATTAGAGGAGGAAAGGCCTATAATCGAGACAATGGCTTACCATGATAAATACACGAAAATTCTCGATGAAGTTTGGAAAGACAAGGTGGAGTTAGATGGAAAGATTGTAAAAGAAGACGAGGAAGCAGTAAAAAAGATTAAGGGAGAGGCATTAAAAGAAAAAGACGATCCCGATGCTTTCATATTTCCCATAAGACTTGAGGGACAGGTTAACGAAAATGCGTTAGCAGATACTGGGTCAGATATAAATACTATGCCTTACCGAATCTATGAACAGCTAGGAAGAGAAGATATGAAGAAGGTGGATAGAGGAATCACAATGATAAATCACACTCAGGCAGAAGCTATGGGAAAACTCACAAATGTTCTCTGTCAAGTAGGGGTCACTACCTTAATTGCTAAGTTTCTAATCCTGGATATTCTAATTGACCATGATTCACCAATAGTTGTTGGTCGAGGATTCCTGCGTACGATTAGTGGCATAGTAAATACTCCGGAGAGACTTTTCTCAACCTTTGATGGGTTTTGTCACCAAACCTTCCGTGCTGCAAGATCAAATTTTATGAGAAACGCAAAAAGTGATAGTGATGACGAGGAAGATTACCAGATAAAGAGGAATAAGTTTGGAGCACCGGTATATGGACCAAATCCTGCACCGTACTTGAATTGTAACGATCCAGATGAGCGATTGTTAGCTATACAAACTGTAACTAACCCATTCTAGAAAATTAGCGTTTGGAAGAAGGCGGTTAGTTTCCTTGGCTCGTTACCAGTGCCATTAAAGCAAGTCAACTGGAAGCGTGATTATAAGGGCTCGTATACTAAAGAAGAAGAAGCGACAGGGCAATGGCAAACTGAGATAAGGCTAACTGATCCATGTGGAAACGTTTATTTGCAAGGATTTACAACAAAGAAAATGGACAGGAAGTTGTCAAAGTATCATAAGTTGAGTGACATCATGTCACCCAACTGGTTTATGGAATGAAAAAATGAAGCAAGTTAGAATAAAAGAGTAGCTATATATACTCTCGTTTTTACTTTTTATGTTTTAAATAATAAATTATTTGTATAAATCCATAATGGATTACATTTAATGTACGGATATTAATCCAAAAATAAAATAATTATTATCAAATATATGATGGATTGAAATTATGTTAGATTATGTAGTGTGCAATATACGTTTGTAAAAAAATTAAAAAGTTAAAAGTACGTCGCACTTCTGGGAAGTGCGCCGCACTTTTGAGCGGTTATCATAGATAAAACTTGCCAAACATGATTTTAACCCAATATATAAAAAAAACACACTCACAAAACCGTCGGGGTTCTCACAAAAACACAGAAAAAAGTTTTCAAAGATCAATCAATCAATCATTTAATCATGCCTAGGGTATGTTTATATCATTTCTTAACTTGTTTATTATAAATTTATTTAAATTGCTTGTCCATTAGGGTTTATAATAATTAGATTAGGAAAATTTAAATCCAAGTTTAATATGAACAATTAACCCTTTGAATTAGGATATTTAGAAGTTATTTGATGCATGCATGCTTGATATTGATTAATCTAAAAACACTGTTCATATTATAAATTTATATTTAAAAATAAATTGTTTGAAGATCATAAAAATTTTCATCGGCCCAAAAAGTACGCCGGTTTTGTCCTAAAACCGCCGCACTTTGCCCATTTTCCAGGAAGTACGCCGCACTTCAGGGAAGTGCGCCGCACATTTTATCTCAGAATGTAACAGAATGTTCCAAAACCATCAAAATCATGACCATTTATACCAAATCATTTCTAACATAACTATAACTTTATTGTTGGTTGTTTTTTATGTGTAGACTATGGGAACACATGATGATGAGGTCGGATCATCACGATCCAAACGCTTTAGACAACATGAAACCGTGGAAGAGGTATTACTTCCACAAATTCACCATGAATTCTTGCTATGGGAAGGATGTCACAGAGATGCAAAGTCTAGGTACAACACTAGATTGGCCCAATTGCTTCCTAGGCACATTTACTCGCCTTGTATCGTAAACTGGGATGTGCTAAACAGAATGGGTTATGATAGAGAAATTGATGACATGTTAAGAATTAGGTTGCGTGAAGCTGAATCAGATGAAGAGATATTTATTTCGGTGGCTTGTATTAGAGCTTTTAATATCAATGAGCCAATTTATGCCAAGCTTTGCTACGAGTTTTATTCTACTTATGAATTTGATGAAGTTTGTACTAATGATGAGTTACAAACCAAGAAGATCATCAAGTTCAGACTTGGTGGACATGCCCACAGTTTGACTTTATTGGAGTTTGCTCGTAGATTAGGATTGTATCATGCTGATGAGCTAGAAGAAGATGGTTTTAATGTTTACTTTGAAAGAGGTTTGCGTAGTGATGAGCAATTTAACGCTCAGGATTATTGGTTAAGCATTAGTCGAGAGGAAAACCTTGGATTATCTAAGAGTTATACTTCTACTATCAGGAACCCAATTTTGAGGGTGATTCACAAAATGATTACTTATAGTTTGTGTCAGAGGACTACAAGGTATGATAAGATTCAGAAGAATGATTTGTGGCTCTTTAGTATGTTTGATGCTAGACACCAAAATAGGTATGCAAATGTAGATTTAGTGATTGCAAGATGGATGAAGAGGAAAGGAGCTGGCACTCAAAAGGAGAGTCAAATTTGCTGTGGACAGTTTATCTCAAAGATCGATAAGAAGTGCAGGGTGTTGACAGAGGATGTGGTGAGGAGCTTAAGTGCTCCGATTTACTGTAGAGATTTGGATACGATTACACTTAGAGATTTGATCAACTCTGATGGAAAGCTTATCCCAAAAGATCCACAGCCGGGTGTACCAAGAGTTGGTATTCCTAGACCTCTGAGAGCATCTATGTAGGATTTGTATGATAGGATGGGTAGGATGAAGATACGCCAAGAGGCGATAGAGCAGATGAAGTATAGGCAGTCATATCACTAGGACAAGTACCACGGAGTGTTTGAGCATATGGTTGGGGTTTATAGTGTTCCAATGCATGGAGCCTACAACCCACCTGGTTATGCTCAGCCGCAGTATAACCAGTATTATCAACAGTACCCGCCATCGCCACCATAGTATCAGCAGCATCAGAAGGATGATGAGTAGTGTTGAGACGATACGAGTTGGTATTGTGACCACATGTTTTGGGTCACTTTGTTCTGAAAACAATTTCTCTTAAAAACAATTATTATTATGGTGTGTAAAATGCCTCTGTTGGCATTAAAACAATATTATCATACTTTCTATTAATAATTAATTAGGATTATTATTATAATTTGTGTGCTATGCAACGTTTATATTTGCAACAGGAAAAAGAAAAAGAGAAGGACGCATGACGAAATGACGTGAACCAAAGATTTATAATATAAATTGAAAAGTATTATTTCACTTTCCCATTTTATCTTTCTCTGTAATATTTTCACATTGAGGACAATGCTCATATTAAGTATGGGGGAGATAAACTAGAAAAGTTAAAGTTAAAGTTAAAATTAAGTTAAAAGAAAATCTTTTAAAAAATAACATTTTATTGATCACATATAAGCAATCTGGCTCTGGATTGATAACATTACTAGGATATTTATACCACCCAGAAAAATTATAAGGATTAGATTTAAGAATTCGAGTATCTATTTTTGATACCTAAGATGATTTTTATCTTTAGCTTTCTCGAGTTAAGGAGTGAGCAATTGCAAATATCTGAACCGTCATTACGGCTGTGTATATGTAGTTTTGTTGCCTTTTCTAGAGTATTGATATCGATTTAAAATTATATGAGTGTGCCAGTGATTTGTTAATTCTAGGACTTGTGCTTAAAATCTTTATGAGACCGCAGTAGGAACACGTTCACGTATTATAAACATTTTACTGATTAAGAGGTGATAAAAATGTTGGTATTGCTGTTTAAATGAAGTGCAAAGGTTGCAGACTTCTAAGTTCGTTTGAAGTAGTGTGCTTATCCTAAGTATGAGGGAAAACAAGTTTCCCCCAAGATAAAGTAAAATAAGGCAAAAATAAAGCCTTCGAAAAAAAAGAGGAGAAAGAAAGAAAAAAAATGATGTGAAGGAATGAGACGGATGTATTACGGATAAGATGGATTATAATTTTATTACAAACCTTTTTCAATAAATAATAAATAATAGCACCAAATACATTACCTCTTTTGATGTTTATGTTTGGTGCTTACGCCATCTCAGTGAAGTTTAATTTTTTGTACAAGCCTATGGTAATTTGAACATTTCATGATCGCGCGTATGAGTGACTTCCGTTTACTATCCATTTTAATAAATTGAGCGAGTGTGAAAAAGAAACTTATCTATGAATATTCGTGAGTTGCTTTGTCGCGTTATCTATGCTTGTGATCATTAATTTGTTTTGTTAAAATGAAATACTTTCACTTTGATTGCTTGAGGGCAAGCAATAAGCTAAGTATGGGGGGATTTGATAATGCTTCAAAAATACATAAATTATCCCTCGAAAATACATTAAATATATATGTTAACGCATGAAATATTGCAAAGTTTACTTATTTGTTGTGTAATATTCATATCAGGACCAGAAAATGACTAAACATGCAAAGAAATTCCATTAAGCACACTAATGGTCATTATATGAAGAATCTAAAAGAGAATCCAAGGAGGAATTAATGAATAGCCAAAAGGTACGGCCACAATTAGTTTTATCGCGTACTTCACAACGAAGTAAATGCAAATTAATTATACACAAAGTGTGGGCACAATTTTCTCAGTGCGGCGCACTGAAACCTGCAGTTACTCAAAAATCATTATGAAGACAATTATTGTGCAACCTTTGGCTTGCCACTTCCCATAACTGAAGTCTCATCCTTCAGCTATATATAGAGGACGAAATTTCATCTAATTCATCATTTCTCAATCACATTACACTTTATCTTATAGTTAGGAATTAGTTCTAGTGGAATTGTTGAAGAATCACCTTGTTCTTCATCACATTCCAGGTTATAATCAAAAAGATACTCTTTTGATTAAATCAGAAGGTTGTGCTACAGAGTTGTTTATAGTTTGGAGTTGAATTTTCGGGTTGTTAGAATCGTTGTTCGAAGGAAAACTCTTGAGAATCAATATAATTTGCTATTGGAAACGGTATAAACATGTTTCTCTCCTTGAATGTTATGTTTTCTGAATCTAACATGCTTATTATGTGTTTTGAATCTATGAATATGGAGTAGTTTAACATGTTTGTTTGGGGTTATGAAGGAATTATGTATCTAACTTCGATAAACTAATGAATTTTTAAAATTATTAATATGAACTTGATGTTTTTATACTCGGATCTCTTAATCATCATTTGATCATCATACTAGTCCGGATATAGGTCAAAAGACTCCGGTTATATGTATGATTTCCAAGTTGTTTGTCTTTGACAACTAGATTTTAGCCTTGTGAGGATTGGCTAATAAAATGATCATTAACCGAGGATAAAAAGGTTTAACGCTTAACCTCATGTCTAACGAACTTGGTTAAGAAAGTCCATATTGCTATTTTCCAAACATGAATCGAACTTAAAGAATTTTAGTAATCAAAAGTAAAGGCCGAAAGGATTTTTGATTATAATAAATAGACGATTATTTTAGTAAACTAATCGTTTCTTTAATCGATAATACTTTAATTCTTGAACTCGTTATCCATCCAAGTTTATCTATATTTGTTCTCCTTCCCTAAACAACTATCATTTTATATCTTGAATTTTAATCATTATCTTTAGATCATGACAGTCTATTAGATAAACCCTTTCGTAATATAATTGACCCTTTCTAAGAATTACCAATCCCAAGGAACGACCTGGTCTTACCCTAAACTTATACTATAAACAGGGGTTTATACTTTACCCGTGTGTTAGTTGGAAATCGGATAAAACTAGAATTATAAATTTAAAGCTTTTATAACACATCAATATCTTTCTGCACATATCAAGTGGAGGAACAAATTCTTTGTAGACTACAAGTGTTGTGGATGCTGCTTCACACCACTTCCAAGAATAGCCTTTATAACTACCTTATTTAGGATAGCGTTTGACTTATACTCTAAAGGTGATATCCACACATACATAACTTGTTTGTATCTCAAGTCTAAGGATGACTTATTAAAACCAATTTTGATATATACTCCAAGACGAGGAACCAAAAGTAAATATCGAAGGTGGGGGAATCCCATAAGCATCCATGTGAATACACGACGAGTTTGGTGGAAGAAAAAATTGGGGGGGGGGGGGGGGGGTACAATCCGTATATTCAAATAATAAACCAACACCCATATGCTTAGTTAAATAATATTCTCATATTGTTAACCGACAATGGAAATATTTAGAATGATAAATCATTCATGGATTAAACATGCAAATATAGAATAATAGTTATTATATTAATGAAAATAAATACCAATTATATTTATACATCAGAAAATAAAAATTATCTCATAATTCTAAATTATCCAAATACTAATAAAACACATATTTATATGAGACTTCTAGCTGTAATCATTACCTAATTTCTAGACAAATCAGAATGCTTAGGAAATGCTAAAGCCTTCGTAAAAGGGTCAGTTAGGTTGTCATCTATGTCAACTTTTTCTATCCTCACATCACCAATTTATATGGTTTCTCGAAGATAGTGAACTTTTGCGTGCGAATGTATTGCACCTTTAGTGATTCCATGATCTTTCACTATTGCTATGACTCCAGTATTATCACAATACATACTTATGGGTTCTTTAATTGTGGGAACAACACCAAGCCCAGAAATGAATTTTCGAATCCACACAGCCTCTTTCGATGCATCAAAAGTAGCGATATATTCAGCATCTGTAGATGAAGTTGCAAAAATACTTTGCTTCGTGCTTTTCCAGTCAACAGCACCTCCATTTAAAACGAATACATATCCAGTCTGAGACTTGAGGTTGTCAGCATCTGTCAGATATCCAGCATCAGTGTAGCAAGAAACCCTGATCTCTCATTTTGTATCTCCTCCATAAACAAGAAACAATATCTTAGTATTGCGAAGATACTTTCAGAAATGTTATCTAGTGAACCTGGATTTCTTGGAAATCGGCTTGTCATATTCTGAAGTAACGCATCATCACCGAGTACATCTCATATCATACATAATCGATCCAACAGCCGAGGCATATGGGATATTTTGCATGCGCTATTTTTGAGCAGGTGTTGACGCACCTTGTGATTTACTCAATTTCAGCTTTTTTTACATTGGGGATAATTACAATGTGGATATTTTCCATGAAATATCTTTTCAAGATTTTCTCAATGTAAGCACTTTGACGTAAACCAATTAACCGCCTTGATCTATCTTGGTAGATCTTGATTCCAAGAATATGTGCAGCTTCTCCTAGATCTTTCATAGCAAAACATCTTCCAAGATAGGATTTTACATCTTGTAACATTGGAATATTGTTTCCCATGATCAATATGTCATCGACATACAAGATTAGGAAGTGACATAACTCTCACTAGCTTTCATATATACATATGGCTCATCACGATTTTGACTTAAACCAAATTTCTTAATTTTATCATCAAATCGTTTATTCCATTGCCTAGATGCTTGCTTAAGTCCACAAATGGAACGCTTTAGCTTGCATACTCGGTTAGGATATTTTGGATCAACAAACCTTTCAAGTTGCTTCATGTATACCTCTTTAATTGATATGATCCATTAGGAAGGCAAGTTTTTACCATCATTTGCCAAATATCATAGTCATAAAATGTAGCTATGGCTATAAAAATCCTAATAGCTCTAATGTCTGCAACAGGAGAGAAGGTCTCTTTATAATCAATCCCTAGGGTTTGAGAGAAGCCCTTCGCTACCAGACGAGCTTTATAGGTGTGCACTGCTCCATCCATGTCGGTCTTCTTTTTGAAGAGCCATTTGTGACCAACGGTTTTTCCGTTAGGAGGAAGATCAACTAACTCCCAGACTTCATTGTCTCTCATGGATTGCATCCCCACATTCATAGCATTAAGCCATTTGTTAGATTCAGGATCCAACAATGCGGATTTATAGTTAGCGGGTTCATCAAGATCCCCTAACTCATGTTCCTCAGCATCGACGTGTAAACACAATCGATCTGTGGCACGGCGTATCCTTGTAGACCTACAAATGGGATTGATATCACTTTGAGGTTCATTAATTTCTTCATCATCCTCTTCATGATGTAAGCTAGTGTCTATAGAAGGATACGTATCTTCTTCTTGAATTATTTCAAGATCTTCTAGACTCCCACTTGCTTCTTGAGTTATAAGACTATTCTTAAAGAATTCAGCATTCTGGGCAACAAATACTTTATTCTCGGGTGGGTAGTAGAAAGAATATCCTATCATTTCCTTTGAGTATCCTACAAAGATAAACTTAATAGATTTGGGTTCCAGTTTGTTAGGTTTGGTAAGTGCATCACGCTTAACAAGTGCCTCACAACCCCAGACTTTTAAGTAAGACAACTTAGGGGCTTGCCCATGCCATACTTTGTATGGTGTCTTTTAAAACCTTCTTTAGTTAAACCATGTTGAAAATGCGTGCGCGGACTTTTAAGGGCCATAATGCCCCCAAAGGGCTTTAGAAAGTAGTTTTACCTCATCATGGAGCGAACCATGTCTAGCAATGTTCTATTTCTCCTCTCCGACACACCATTATGTTGTGGCGTGTAAGGAGGAGTTCGATGGGAAATAATCCCATGATCCTTTAGATATCCAAACTTGTTTTGACTCATATATTTTTTTTTCACCTCCACGTTCAGAAACGTATGACTTAATGGACTTCCCGAGTTTGGTTTTCTACTTCCTTTTGAATACTTAAAATTTCAAACACTCATGTTTATGTTTTTAATGTTTTCTTATTTATAATAGTTATGGACAGTCCAAATTCGAGGCGATGGAAAAATTTGCTGAGAAAACGTCGTTTGTAAGTTCAATAGACAAGGTTGAAGGATCTAGAGACTGGAACCCTCTAGAATTTTCAAGACACTGCTAACAGTAGACAAAACAAGAAAACAAATGCTATGTTTTTTACCTAGATGGTACCGAAGAAGTTAGCGATAGATTTTTTGGTGTCCCTTTTTTGTTAATAGGCTGGAAGCTTATGATGGTAGATTAATCTTGGAGTGAGAGAACATGATTTCAAACGAATATGCAGTAAAATTATGCCTGGAACATGAGGTGAAAAGAGAAAATAAAGTGGTTAAGAAGGAACTCATTATTGCACTATGAGGTGAAATCTATTTTGTGAAGTTCATTATCAACCCAGAAGAAGATGATGTTGAACCTAGGGTGATTTTCAGAAGATCATTCCTACGTATGACCAAAGTAATTACTGATTTTGGGGTTGGAACCGTCATAATATACCCTGATATTGATCCATTCTTGGAAGAAACTGAAGAAAAAGAAAAGAGCAATGATGATTGGGACCATTTGCTTGATTTTAACTTAGATGATGTACCACTTTTGGGTGAAGAAGAACTTTTGCCATTTGTATGCAAAATGGGGAAAAGTAGCCGTAATAAAAAGCGAGCAATGGAGAACCTTAACTTTTTCTATCAAGATATAGGAACATCTTCATCAGCTAGTGGTCATTTAACGCAGGAAAAAGTAGTAAAAGAAGCATTAGCAATCAGAATGAGCCGAAAGTTTGCTTTATTAGAGGAACAAAGGCCTATAATCGAGACAATGGCTTATCATGACAAATACAAGAAAATTCTCGATGAAGTTTGGAAAGACAAGGTGGAGTTAGATGGAAAGATTGTAAAAGAAGAAGAAGAAGCAGTAAAAAGAATTAAGGGAGAAGCGTTAAAATAAAAAGACAATCCTGGAGCATTTATATTTCCCTTAAGACTAGAGGGACAGGTTAACAAAAATACGTTAGCAGACACTAGGTATGCCTTGTCGAATTATGAACAGCTAGGGAGAGAAGATATGAAGAAGGTGGATAGAGGAATCACGATGATAAATCACACTAAAAAAGAAGCTATGGGTATACTCCTAAATGTTCTCTGTCAAGTAGGGGTCATTACCTTGATTGCCAAGTTTATGATCTTAGATATCCCGATTGACCATGATTCACTAATAGTTGTTGGTCGAGGATTCCTGCGTACGATTGGAGCCATAGTAAATACTCCTGATAGACTTTTCTCAACCTTTGATGGGTTTTGTCACCAAACCTTCCGTGCTGCAAGATCAGATGTTATGAGAAACGCAAAAAGTGATAGTGATGACGAGGAAGACTACCAAATAAAGAGGAATAAGTTTGGAGCACCAATATATGGACCAAAGCCCACACCATACTTGAACTGTAACGATCCAGATGAGCGATCATTAGCTATACAAACTGTAACTAACCCATTCTGAAAGATTAGAGTTTGGAAGAAGGCGGTTTGTTTCCTTGGCTCGTTACCAGTGCCGTTAAAGCAAGTAAACTAGAAGCTTGATTATAAGGGCTCGTATACTAAAGAAGAAGTAAAAGCAACAGGACAATGGCAAACTGATACTGGTACAAAAACTGGTATTCGTCACACATGCTATTTTTTGAACGGCCACACAGTCAGATATTTATGTGACTAAATGTACCAGGATAAAATAAACAGCCACACTTGAACTCATTTTGTGTGACCATTTCAGAATTTCATTGTCACACATTTAAATATTTATGTGACTAGACTTAACTGGTAATTTTTTGTTGATTATTTAGTCACTTATAATTTGGGACGTGTGACAGATACAAATAAGTTTGAAACCTTAGTCACACTTTATAAATGTGACAACCCGGGAATTTCCGTTCAATAAGTTAGCCGTTTCCGTGTAGTAAAAATTTGAATTTCTAAATGTTTCGTTTAGCTTTACCGTTTAACCGGGAAGTTGTTTCGTTATTATCTGAGAATCGTCTCCGGGAGCGAACCGTTTAACCCATAAAAAACACTCACACACTTACCAAAACCGCCGGGGTTCTCACAAAAACAGAGAATTTTTTTTTCAAAGATCAATCTACCAAGTTTTTAATCATGCCTAGGGTATGTCTATGTCAATCCTTAACTTGTTTATTATCGAAATTGTTTTAATTGCTTGTTCATTAGGGTTTATAATAATTATATTAGGGAAATTTAAATCCGCGTTTTATATGAACAATTAACCCTTTGAATTAAGGATATTTAGAAGTCATTTGATGCCTACATGCTTGATATGGATTAATCTAAAAAACACTGTTCATATTATAAATTTACATTTAAAAATAAATTGTTTGAAGATCATAAAATTTTTCATCAGCCTAGAAAGTACGCCGATTTTTTCCCAAAACCGCCACACTTTGCCTATATGTAGGATCCCGATAACACTTCACTTCATACAATCGATCACGAAATCGGACTAGAAATAAGGAGGAGAGTTTGAGTTGTTTAGAGAGAGAAAGAGGAGAGAGAAAATGAGAGAGAAAAGAAAAGAGAAAGATCTTATAGATATGAAACAACTAACTTTTCCAAGTGGAAAAGTTCCTTATATACCCCGACACTTAAAAGTGACGTGCGGGATATTTAACTAGGACCCGGGCTCGGGTTTTGCTTGGGATTAAACCCGAAACATATACAATATTAGATTAACTATCGAGCCCGATTCCCGATACTTTCCTATTACAACATTAACTAATTAAAGACCGAAGCTCCATCGTAGAGTGACCGAGCTTCCTTGTTCGACTCAATAAATTGAGGCTAACAATCTCCCCCGAAGTGAGGTCTTGAACACGGGAACGAGCTTCCTTTATTGACTCAATAAAATTGAGGCTAACAATCTCCCCCGAAGTGAGTTCATTGATGACACTCCTTCATGAGATCAGTGAGATTGCTTTTGTCGTTTAAGCTCAATTTCTTGGTCTTTTGTCTGCGTGTTGTTTGTTGTAAGCTTGTTCTTTCATGCTGTTGTTGATCTTTGACTTTGAGCCCTTTGTCATTGTTTTTATCGTCTTTGCCATCTTGCGATCTTATGTCTTTGACCAACATGCTCATACTTTTGCATTATCTTGAAAGCTTCAAATCAGAGTTTGCGGAAGTCTTTGTCTTTAAATCTTGAGCTTTCTAGATAGTATGTCTTCGTAGATTGAGCATTTGAATGGGATTGAGGTTGCCGTTACCACCGTTTGACCTGCAGGTTTACGTTAGTGATAAACGAGAAAATTGATTTGAAAATCAATCGACGTGTCACTCGTTAAAGAGTTTTTGTAACACATCGAGAGTGTCATGTTTTTATCAAAATTCATCAACCGTCAATTCATTTACTGGACCAAATTGATATCCAGTTGTCACAAGTTTGATTCATATAGAATCTCGCAAGTCACCTACCAAGAGCTTGTTTGATGCTGGCTCAAGCAGGATTTCCATCTTCATTGTGAATACATTAGTATCACTCGGATGTTCTGGCAAATATCACAATGCTATTGCGTCGGACTTCTTATAACAAGCTTGGAACTTGATGCTGTTTCAACAATGTTTGAATGGAATGTGTCCTAACGAGATTTTATTGATCTCTTGGCTCTAGACTCGATTAGTGCATTTTGGTTTTAGTACTCAGAGGCTGGAGCATATTGCCACCTATTCAATATCAACAATCTCGGAGTGAGATGTCAATAGATAACGTGTGTATCTCCGTGACAAATGAGACAAGTTTCTGTTGAGAGAAACCCGAATGGCTGAGAAGGGTTGTGCATTGCATCACTGGGTCCATGATGTCGTTTTCAATGTCAGCAATCAACTTGTGATTCTGACAGCATATGTATTGACCCGGTTTCTGCCTTAAGTTGTGTGGAGGGCTTCTTTCTTTAGACCCTTTATCCATACATTTCTTTTTCATTCTTCAACGCCTTCAATGCTTACCAAGACGTCATTACTAACACCTTGTTGTGATTGTTCCAGTGTTAACTCAATCTTAGTCGGCATTATTCCCATATACATTCATCTCCAATCATACCTAAGGACTGCTATTTCTAACTTTGGATTATCCTTGGGTAGATCCTCCAGTTCTGGTTGGATCATAGGATTGATTCCTAACCTAACCACCTTATGACTTCAGAATCGTCGTGAAATTAAGATGTTGTTGGGTATAAGATCGAACCATAAAACCTTTTCTTCAGCACATTGAGTCGAATAGATCATATTTTAATTACATTTTCTCCCCTTATTTTAAATAATAAACACGTTATGTTTTTCTGAATACCTTGTGATTAAATATGTCTTGAAAAAATCTGTGGGAGAAAATTATGGTCAGCATGAATGAGTTGGAACCATTTGATAATGTTTTGAATACATAAGAATGGTCGCTGATGATGTATCCAAGAACATTAAAACTTTGTTTTTCGAAAAACTCCCCCTCAAAAATAGGACCAATTGAGAAATTGTTGTCTTTTGAAAACATTGTGAGGGTTGGAGTGTTGAACACACAATTTTGAAAGATTATGAATTGTCATCGAGAAATTCTTGAAAAATTATGTTCAACTTTTTGAAAAACCAAATGTTAGAGGACTTCTCTTCTAACGTTAAGGGTAAGCGCACTGAAACGTACACTATCCTTTTTCTTGAGCTAAAAACATTGAATGTCTTGTAAGAACAGCTCAAGACCGAGAAACGTTAATTTTCTCATTGTGAGGATAAGATATAAACCTTCCTTTATTTGAAGTCCGGGTTATGTACTGACATTTGCACATAAGCCATTTAGAAAATTAGAAATGACATGTTTTGAAACTTTTTGCAACTCTCGCTCGAACTTCATTTACACACCCGTGTCAATGTTAATCGACATTTCTAAGCACGTAAATGTTATCGATTCCAAGAGACATGTCGAGAAGAATTATTTTTTTTGGAAATTTTCTGATTTTTTTTTTTGATTTTGTATTTGTATATATATACCTGTTGTCCTCAGCATTGCTATGTGAAGGTGGAATAGTAATTCCAACTCTTGTCGTGATGTAGCTGTCTTGTTTGCTTAAGGAACAACTTTTGGAACCAGCTTTGAACTTGACTGTTCATTGCTGTGGTCTTGAATTCCGAGTTCGAACTTTATGAACAAGGAAGTCATTTGATGAAGAACGAGGCCTGAACTGATGTGAACAGACATCATTTCCATGAAGACCGAGGCTTGATCTGCTGCGATCAAACGTCTTTTGAACATTGAGGAACGGGGCCTGAAGTGTTATTTTCAGCAGACACCATTTATCGTTGACGACCGAGGCTTGAACTGTTGTGTTCAAACGTCATTTGTGATCATCAGATCAAAATTCCTTGAAGCCCTGTTTTCTGAGATATCTTTCTTTTTCGCAACCAAACTCTGAGTCCTTCCTCTGTAGGATTGAACGATGTACCTGTACTTAAGAGAGTACCTGCACTGACATTAAGAGCTTGTTCGCTTTCACATTGGTTAGGGATATCTGCATTTGAACCATTTGGGGGTTCACTTTCAACCTTTGTTGTGCTAGAGGCGAATGTCTTTCCTGTTGGAACCCATCTAAGACAAACAGTCTTGAGAATTCTACCCGTTGGTTGCCACCTAAGACAAGATCTAGGACTTGTTGTTTTCTCATGCACAGTGGTAGTCTTTTTGATTGAAAACCTATGTCCTTTTGGGATCTGTCTTTTTGGTTTCGTTGCAACCCTTATTTGCTCTACGGGTTTGTTTCTGTTTGTTGTCTTATTGGATGGAACCTTAGCACGTAAGTTGACTTCTTTTAGGAATTTTATTACACAAGAATCATGATTGGCATTAAAGACACATTTCTGACATGTCGAGCAAACAAAATGTTTGGAGTCAGAAAAATTTCTAGGGATCCTAGAGTGTTCTGGTGACTTTTTTTCTAGCTACCTCTAGGTAGTGATTATGAATAATGTCGTTTTTGAGCTATTACCTATATGAGCTTAGTGCAATCAATTGATAGGTTTTTGCAGGGACAGATTCTCTTCCCCTTAGGCAAATGATTGTAGTGACTGGTTTTTACAGTCGTGTCACATCAACTTGGGAGGCAAACCGTGGTTTTGAAATTTTAGGTCTTTCAGACTTAAACGCAGTCGGTTGTCTAACAACGGATTGGTTTTTGAGTGGTTGTCCAACCGGTTTTCCCAAGATTGATGGCTTTGCAAACTTAGTATTCACACTATTTCCTGTAAGTTTCCTTAACTTATTTTTTAATGGCTGCAATTTGCAAACCCCTTTTCGAATCTGAGCTAGTACATCAGCATTTCATTATACGCACTTTTGTACAGTTGGTCCATTAAAGAGTCATTCTGTTTTTTGGTCTAACTCGTGTCCTTTGATAGAATAAAAAAGATCTTTGTAAGTCTGTTTCAAGTGCTCATTTTCTTTATGTAACTGCTCATTCTCTTGAGTAATTTAGCCACACTATGATCCCAATTCGATGTTTATTGTTTTCAATTACATCGATGTTATTTTTAACCTTGGCTTCATTACCTTTTTCTTTCAAAAATTGACTTTTGTTGCCCTTATTTTAAAACATTGTTTTCCCATTTGTAATTTTAGTTCAAGATTGATACAATGTGCTTCGAGTTTTCTAAAATATTTTTGAAACTGGGCAACGATCTTTTTGAGACAAACATTTTCAGACTCGAGTGATTGATCTGAGAGTTCAATTGTCTTGTCATCAGTTAATTTAGCAGGCAAAGGACGTATGTCATGACATTGTTCAGCATTCTGGTCAACCTTTCCTTCATTATTGAATTCAGGTTGCTCAGTATGCTGTTGTCCTGTAGCAAAGATATTGATTTCAGCAGTCGTTTGTACCTCAAGTCCTTTGGCTCTTCCATCATATATGGGTCTGATATCTGCATCATCAACATGTGCATCATTCCCTGATCTGCTGCTTGTATCCTGCTCTTTTGATTCTGTCCCATTGCTTTCAATGATAACTGAACTAGCATCCAATGCATTACTCGTATCAGTCTTTTCCTCTGTTGTCTGGATTTGTCTTTCATTCACCCTTCTTTCATACTCCATTTTATGTTGTGCTCTTTCACCAATCGACTTCTTAACAGATTCCATGTGTTGGATCAGTGTGTCACGGAATTCTGGAATATCGAGTCGAGTGAAATTGTAGGATTTGTTGTGCCGTGTCATGTCCACATATCATCATCCAAATAGAAACCGTGACATGATGAACATCTGAAACTGTGTCTGGAGACTATAAAAAGCAGACATGGATCCAATCTCTTAAAATTCTTCGTTGTCAAGTTGCTTTTGTAGTTGATCCATGTACAAGAACATTGTGCCCGTGAAAGTCTCTAGATCTTGACCAAAGAGTGTTGCAAATGCGCGTTTAAATCCCTCTTCGGTTCGACTTCCTTTTAAGTTGTTGTTTGAAAGACACTTGAGGTGTTAAGAAGTCGTTGAAAAAAGATACCATGCAACTTTCTTTTGATTTGTCTTGAATTAGTTGCATTTGTTGTATTTCCGAATCTGAACACGAAGATAAGGTATCTTTCTTTTCCATTTTATCGTGTATTGTGAAGTGTAAAAGATTTGTTGGATCTTAAGTGGATATGATGTGATTGAAGTTGTGGTTGTGTAAGCAATTCACGTTCACGGGATTTTACACGTCTATGATTAAAACCGATAAATGAATTAACGGGATTTTACAAAATCAATAGAAAACCGTGAGTGTTTTGATTCGGAATCAGCGGCGAAAAATTCCAAAAAAAACTAAAAAATGTCAATTTCTCATAGAAAACGATGTTTTTGGGCTTCGAAAAATCCTTAACCTGCCAACGGGTGGTTACAGCGTGATCCGTCTCGTTTTTCTCTTCGATTTGAGAGGTCACGGGCCTAAAACGGACTTACGGATCAAAAGTTATGGCTGTTTTACTGAAACCCTTTTGTTCACACAAAAAATTCTTAGCAAACCGCTGCCATTTAGTAACTCGCCGTTTGGTAACTCGCCGGTTAGCAACTCGCCGTTAGCAACTCGCCGTTAGCAACTCGCCGTTAGCAACCCGCCGTTAGCAACCCGCCGTTAGCAACTCGCCGTTAGCAACCCGCCGTTTTTAGCAAACCGCTGTTTTTGGCAACCCGCCGTTTTTAGCAAACCGCTGTTTTTGGCAACCCGCCGTTTTTAGCAACTCGCCGTTGACCTAGTCAAACCGCCGCCTGACAACTTCCTTAAAACGTGGATCTTGTCAAACCGCCACGAAGAATGCAAGTACGAATTTTGCAAGTTTTTCACTAAATGATCTTATTAACCCACGAACCAAGGCTAAACTTACAATATTAAGTAATGATATATCAAGTTTAAACACACCTTAAACTCGTATCTTTGAGAATCGTCAATATTGAGCAACCCACCACGAAGAACCTAACCTTTTTAAAGCTTATAACTGAGCTTGGGAGCTTGTATAACCCACGA
Source organism: Tanacetum coccineum (assembly GCA_026074375.1). NCBI lineage: Eukaryota > Viridiplantae > Streptophyta > Magnoliopsida > Asterales > Asteraceae > Tanacetum > Tanacetum coccineum. Next base: position 19,591 of record BQNB010005975.1, read on the forward strand.
AATTGATACAACCTAGCCTCTTTGATGTGTAGAACAAGTAGAGAACAAGATTAACCAACAAATAAGCCCCAAAAATTTTTTTGAGCCGTGGGTTTTTTGTCACAATATAAGCCACGAATTTGAGCTTGTTTTACCACACGAATCAACCACGAATCCACACGTAGCTCTGATGCCAATTGTAGGATCCCGATAACACTTCACTTCATACAATCGATCACGAAATCGGACTAGAAATGAGGAGGAGAGTTTGAGTTGTTTAGAGAGAGAAAGAGGAGAGAGAAAATGAGAGAAAAAGAAAAGAGAAAGATCTTATAGATAAAAACAACTAACTTTTACCAAGTGGAAAAGTTCTTATAAACCCCTACACTTACAAGGACGTTCGATAATTTAACTAGGACCCGGGCTCGGGTTTTGCTTAGGATTAAACCCGAAACATATACAATATTAGATTAACTATCGAGCCCGATTCCCGATACTTTCCTATTACAACATTAACTAATTAAAGACCGAAGCTCCATCGTAGAGTGACCGAGCTTCCTTGTTCGACTCAATAAATTGAGGCTAACACTATATTTTTCAAAAAGTACGCCGCACTTCAGATAAGTGTGCCGCACATTTTACCTTAGAATGTAACAGAATGTTTCAAAAACCATCAAAACTATGACCATTGGTTCCAAATCATTTCTAACATAACTATAACTATATTGTTGATTGTTTTTTATGTATAGATTATGGGAACAAACGATGATGAGGTCGAATCATCACGATCCAAAAGCTCAAGACATGAAACCGTAGAAGAGGTATTGCTTCTACAAATTCACCATGAGTTCTTGCTATGGGAAGGATGTCACAGAGATGTAAAGTCTAGGTACAACACTAGATTGGCCTAATTGCTTCCTAGACACATTTACTCAACTTGTATCATAAATTGGGATGTGCTGAACAGAATGGGTTATGATGGAGAGATTGATGACATGTTAAGAATTAGGTTGCATAAAGCTGGATCGGATGAAGAGATATTTACTTTGGTGGCTTGGATTAGAGCTTTTAATATCAATGAGCCAATTTATGTCGAGCTTTGCCATGAGTTTTATTCTACTTATGAATTTGATGAAGTATGTGCTGATGATGAGTTGAAAACCAAGAAGATCATCAAGTTTAGACTTGGTGGACGTGCTCACAGTTTAACCTTGTTGGATTTTGCTCAAAGATTGGGGCTATACCAAGTGGTTGAGCTTGAGGAAGAAGGTTTTAATGTTTACTTTGAAGGAGGATTGCGTAGTGATGAGCATTTTAACGCTCAAGATTAATGGTTAAGCATTAGTCGTGAGGACAACCTTGGTTTATCTAGGAGTCACACTTGTACTATCAAGAAACCAATTTTAAAGGTGATTCACAAGATGATTACTTATGGTTTGTGTCAAAGGACAACTAGGTATGATAAGATTCAAAAGAATGATTTATGGCTCTTGAGTATGTTTGATGCTAGACACCAAAATGGGTATGCAAATGTAGCTTGGGTGATTGCAAGATGGATGAAGAGGAAAGGAGCTGGAACTCAAAAAGAAAGTCAAATTTGTTGTGGACAGTTCATCTCAAAGATTGCTAGGAAATGCAGGGTGTTGACAGAGGATGTGGTGAGGAGCTTAAGTGCTCTGATTTACTATATAGATTTGGATACAACTACACTTAAAGATTTGATCGATTCTGATGGTAAACTTATTCCCGAAGATCCATAGCCGGGTGTACCTAGAGTTGGTATTCCTAGACCTCCGAGAGCATCTATGCAGGATTTGTATGATAGGATGGGTAGGATGGAGATACGCCAAGAGGCGATAGAGCGGATGGAGTATAGACAGTCATATCACTAGGACATGTACCAAGAAGTGAGTATATGGCTGGGGTTTATAGTGTTCCAATGCAGGGAGCCTACAACCCACCTAGGTATACTCAGCCGCAGTATGACCAGTATTATCAGCAGTACCCGCCTTCGCCACCACAGTATCAGCAGCAGCAGCAGGATGATGATGAGTAGTGTCGAGACGACACGAGTTGGTTGTGCGACCGCATGTTTTGGGTCACTTATGTTTTAAAAACAATTTCCTCAAAATAATAATTATTATTATGGTGTGTAAAATGCCTCTGTTGGCATTAAAACAATATTATTGTACTTTCTATTAATAATTAATTTGGATTATTATTATTATTTGTGTGCTATGCAATGTTTATATTTGCAACAGGAAAAAAGAAAAAGAGAAGGACGCATGATGAAATGACATGAACCAAAGATTCAAAATAACAATCGAAAAGTATTATTTCACTTTTCCATTTTATCTTTCTCTTTAATATTTTCACATTGAGGACAATGCTCATATTAAGTATGGGGGGAGATAAACTGGAAAAGTTAAAGTTAAAAAGAAAATATTTTATAACATTTTATTGATCACATATAAGCAATCTGACTCTGGATTGATAACATTGCTAGCATATTTATACCACTAAAAATATTAGGAGGATTAGATTTAAGAATTCGGGTATCTCTCTTTGATACCTAAGATGATTTTTATCTTTAGCTTTCTCGAGTTAAGGAGTGAGCAATTGCAGATATCTCATCCGTCGTTACGGCTGTGTATATGTAGTTTTGTCGCCTTTTCTAGAGCATTGATATCGATATGAAATTATATGAGTGTGCCGGTGATTTGTTAATTCTAGAACTTGTGCTTGAAATCTTTATGAGACCGCACTAACAGAACTAACTATTACTACCAGACTTAACTGTTATACTACCAGTATTAAGTCTGTTACAATCTATTTCCCAACATATGTTTATATCATTCCTTACTTTGTTTATTATCAATTTGTTTAAATTTTTTATCCATTTAGGGTTTATAATAATTAGATTAGGGAAATTTAAATCCATGTTTTCATATGAACAATTGACCTTTTGAATTAGGATATTTAGAAGTTATTTGATGCATGCATGTTTGATTTGGATTAATATAAAAAAACACTGTTCATTTTATGAATTTACATTTAAAAATAAATTGTTTGAAGATCATAAATTTTTTTTCATCAGCCCAGGAAGTACGCCGATTTTGTCCCAAAGCCGCCGCACTTCTCTCCATTTTTCCAGAAGTACGCCGCACTTCAGGGAAGTACGCCGCACTTTTTACATTAGAATGCAACAGAATAATTTAAAAACCATCAAAACCATAACCAATTACACCATATCATTTCTAACATTACTATAACTTTATTGTTGATTATTTTTTATGTGTAGACTCAAGGAACACACGATAATGAGGTCGGGTCATCAAGATCCAAACGCCCAAGAAAACATGAAACCGTGGAAGAAGTATTGCTTCCACAAGTTCACCACGAGTTTTTACTATGGGAGGGATGTAGCATAGATGCAAAGTCTAGGTACTACACTAAATTGGCCCAATTACTTCCTAGACACATTTACTTGCCTTGTGTCGTGAACTGGGATGTGCTGAACAGAATGGGTTATGATGGAGAAATTAATGACATGTTAAGAATTAGGTTGCGTGAAGCTGGATTGGATGAAGAGATATTTACTTCGGTGGCTTGGATTAGGGCTTTCAATATCAATGAGCCAATTTATGCTGAGCTTTGCCATGAGTTTTATTCTACTTATGAATTTGATGAAGTATGTGCTGATGATGAGTTGCAATCAAAGAAGATTATTAAGTTTAGACTTGGGGGACGTGCTCATAGTTTAACCTTGTTGGAGTTTGCTCGAAGGTTGGGACTATATCAAGCAGTTGAGCTAGAGGAGGAAGGTTTTAATGTTTACTTTGAAGGAGGTTTGCGTAGTGATGATAATTTTAATGCTCAGGATTATTGGTTAAGCATTAGTCGAGAGGATAACCTTGGTTTGTCTAGAAGTCATACTTCTACTATTAGGAACCCAATTTTGAGGGTGATTCATAAAATGATTACTTATGGTTTGTGTCAGAGGACGACTGGGTATGATAAGATTCAGAAGAATGATTTATGGCTCTTGAGTATGTTTGATGCTAGACACCAAAATGGGTATGCAAATGTAGCTTGGGTGATTGCAAGATGGATGAAGATGAAGGGAGCTGGAACTAAAAAAGAAAGTCAAATTTGATGTGACCAGTTCATCTCAAAGATTGCTAGGAAATGCAGGGTGTTGATAGAGGATGTGGTAAGGATTTTAAGTGTTCTAATTTATTGTAGAGATTTGGATATGATTACACTTAGAGATTTGATCGACTCTGATGGTAAGCTTATTCCTGAGGAACCACAGCCGAGAGTACCTAGAGTTGGTATTCCTAGACCTTTGAGAGCATCTGTGCAGGATTTGTATGATAGGATGGGTAGGATGGAGATACGCCAAGAGGTGATAGAGCAGATGGAGTATAGGCAGTCATATCACTGGGACAGGTACCAGAGAGTGTTCGAGCACATGGCTGGGGTTTATAGTGTTCCAATGCTGGGAGCATACAACCCACCTGGGTATGCTCAGCAACAGTATGATCAGTACTATCAGCAGTACCCACCTCCGCCATCACAGTATCCACCACAGTATCAACAACAATAGCAGGATGATGATGAGTAGTGTCAAGACGACACGAGTTGGTTTCGTGACCGCATATTTTGGGTCACTTATGTTCTAAAACAATTTCACTAAAAAATATTATTATTATTATTATTATGGTGTGTAAAATGCCTCTGTTGGTATTAAAAACAATATTATCATACTTTCTATTAATAATTAATTAGTATTATTATTATTATTATTATTTGTTTGTGCAATGTTTTTATTCGTAACAGGAAAAAGAAGAAAAAGAAAGACGTGAAGCAGAAATGACGTGAACCAAAGATTCAGAATATCAATCACAATTGAAAAGTATTATTTCACTTTCCCATTTTATCTTTCTCTATAATATTTTCACATTGAGGACAATGCTCATATTAAGTATGGGGGAGATAAACTGGAAAAGTTAAATTATTAAAAAAAAGTTAAAAAGAAATTTTTGAAAATAGCATTTTATTGATCACATATAAGCAATCTGACTCTGGATTGATAACATCACTAGCATATTTATACCACCCAGAAAAAAATTGTGAGGTTTAGATCTTAAGAATTCAGGTATCTATCTTTGATACCTAAGATGATTTTTATCTTTAGCTTTCTCGAGTTAAGGAGTGAGCAATTGCAGATATCTCATCCGTCGTTACGGCTGTGTATATGTAGTTTTGTCGCCTTTTCTGGAGCATTGATATCGATTTAAAATTATATGAGTGTGCCGGTGATTTTTTAATTCTAGAACTTGTGCTTGAAATCTTTATGAGACCGCAGTAGGAATACGTTCGCGTGTTATAAACATTTTACTGATTAAGAGGTGATAAAAATATAAATATAAGTAAACAATAAGTTTGTTCAAAAAGATTTCTAATAAAATTATCTAAAATTTTATCCGTACAAATTAAAAAACTAAATGTTGGTATTGCTGTTTAAATGAAGTGCGAAGGTTGCAAACTTCTAAGTTCGTTGAAGTAGTACGCTTATCCTAAGTATGGGGGAAAGCAAGTTTCCCCCAAGATAAAGTGAGTTTGAAAAAAAAAGAATGATGTGAAGGAATAAGTTGGATGGATTACGGATAAGGTGAATTATGATTTTGTTACAAATCTTTTTCAACAAATAATAAATAATATCACTAAATAAATTACCTCTTTTGATGTTTATGTTTGGTGCTTACGCCATGTCGGTGAAATTTAGTTTTTTGTACAAGCCTATGGTAATTTGGACATTTCATGACTGCGCGTATGAGTGACTTCCGTTTACTATCCATTTTACTAAATTGAGCGAATGTGAAAAAGAAACTTATCTATAAAAATTCGTGAGTTGCTTTGTCGCGTTATCTATGCTTGTGATCATTAAATTGTTTTGTTAAAATGAAATACTCTCGCTTTGATTGCTTGAGGGCAAGCAATAAGCTAAGTATGGGGGATTTGATAATGCTCTAAATATACATATAAATATCCCTCGAAAATACATTAAAATATATATGTTTACGCATGAAATATTGTAAAGTTTGCTTGTTTGTTGTGTAATATTCATTTCAGGACTGAACATGCAAAAGAATCATGTTAAGTGCACTAACGGTCGTTATATGAAGAATCTAGAAGAAAATCCAAGGAGGAGTTAATGAACGAAGCCAAAGTTCGGCGCATAAATCTTTTTGTGCGGCATACTTCAAGACGAAATAAATGTCATTTAATTACACACCAAGTACGGCGCACAATTTTCCTTGTGCGGCGCACTTCTCCTGCAGTTACTCCCAAGTCATAAATGATTGCAATAATTGTGCAACCTTTCACTCCCCAAACTTTAGCAACTGATGCACCATCCTCAAGTATAAATAGAGTACGAAATTCAGGGTTAGAGGCATCCCATTCTTCATTCTAATCATCTATAATCATTTCTCAATAGTTAGGAAGTTGTTCTTATGGAATTGTTGAAGAATAGACCTTATTCTTCATCACATTCCAGGTTTTAGTAGAGGAATGTACCATTTGATCTCAGAAGATTGTGTTAAGGAGGCGTTATAGTGGTTATAGTTGAATTTTCGGGTTGTTGGAATTATTTTTCGAAGAAAACGCTTGAGAATCAATATATTTTGTTATTGAGTTTAGTATAAACACGTTTCCCTACTTTATTATTATGAATTCTAAATTGTTCATGCTTGTTATGTGTTTTGAATTGATGAATATGGAGTAGATTTAACTAGTTTTTTGGGTACCATGTAAGGAATTGGATTAAAACTTGGTGAACTATTAAATTTAAGAATTAATAAATTATAAACTGGATGTTTTTATCTGGATATCTTATAATAGTCATTTAATCATCAAACTAGAACGGATAATAGAGTATCGAAAACTCCGACTCTAAAAAAGTTTTGGTTTCCATGTTGTTTGTCTATAACAGCTAGATCTTACCTTGTGAGGATTTGGCAAGAACAAAATGATATAAACGCTGAGTATATAAAGGTTTAATGCTTAACCACATGTCCTAGACAAAACTTGGTTAAGAAAGTTTCTATTTATTATTTCCAAACTTAAATGGAACATAAAGGAGAATTTTTGTAATTTATAAGAAAAGGCCAAAAGATTTTTGAATATAACAAATAATACAATCGTTACTAGTAAACTACCCGTTTCTTTATCGAAATATACTTTTATTTCTTGAACCATTATCCATCCAAGTTTATCTATTTTTGTTCTCGTTCTCCCAAACAACATCATCTTATATCTTGAAGTACCTTGAAATTTCCCCTTTAGATCGTGACTAGCTCTCTAAGATTTAGCCTTGTCGAAATTTAATCGAGCCCATACGAAGAATACCAATCTCGTGGAAACACAGTCTTACCCTAAACCAATTCTATAAAACTGTGGCTATGATAATTTAGCCCATGGTGTGTATTGGAATTGGATAAAACTAGTATTATAAATTTAAAGCTTTAATAACACATCAAAACCATATCATGCTTAATGTTTGGCTAAAAACAATACATAGTACATAAATGGATAGTGCGTCGTGCAACTTTGTTTAGGCTAAACAATAAACAATACGAGTAGAAGACTTTCATAGTGGAGTTGAATTTGCTAGAAAGAAACCATGTATTGATGGCCATGACAACTAAGGAATTGAATGTATGGTTAACAATCTTTAAATAAAGATGTAGATAGCTTAACATAAAGAGATGACCATGTAGAAAACTCATGAATCTCAAATTGTGTCATTCGTAATGTTAATTCTCGATCAACCTATTTATGTTTCTAGCACCAGCTCGTAACCCAAAGCAGGCGATCACACAAGTTTTAATAGGCCTAGAATATGAAAATACTCAATAAGCAGTGGATTTATCGATAAAATCTTAAACTTCGTTGCGTAAAGCCTCAAGATTATATCGCGAACCCTAAACGTTTTTTGAGAATTTTTAGCTTCCTGGCATCTTAAAGTTTGTGCAATCATGTGCATTGGGTTTTTTCCAGCAATGCATATTATTGTAGCTACATGTGAAGAATGTCTACTTCTATTTTGTTTATGCATAACGATATTGTAAAATATGTTGCAATTTAAAGATATGTGTAAGTATTTCCTAGGTCATGAACGGATTACACGAACCCGCCGTCTATTTAATATTCCATTAGGGCAACACACAAGTAAGGTAGTATGAAGACTATTACAAGGCCCCTAAGAGTACATTAAATGCATGTGAAATATCTTAAGAGGGATCAACCATATAAAGGGGCAAGGTAGTATGAAGATTGTTACCCGACGGTATCTTTTCTACGCACTCGCGTTTTCCTAGACGTATCTACAGCAATACAGACAAAAGTTGGTTTTCTAGAACCTAACGCGCACAAACATCAATCAAGAAGCAACAATAAAAGGATCTACAATCCGAATTTCATGCAATCATAAGCAAATACAAAGGAGGGTATAGTACAGTAGCTTGGTAAATCTGAGGTCGTCCCAAGAGCTAAGGTTAAATAGTTTAATTTGATTAATGTCACAATTTGAAAATGGTTTTTTAGGTTTGATTTTAAGAACTACGAAAATTAAACGCAATAAAGTAAATAGATAGAAGATATCAGGGAGAAAGGCGTGCTAACCTAACCATTTCATTACCAATACTATGATTACATTTTCCTGTGCAATGTTTAATTATAAGTTCCATTAGTGGTTCTAAAGTTGACAGACCATAATTTTCATTTAAGGTCGGTCCTATGCTTACTCTACGATCCCACATTCCTCTACGATCACACGAGCAGGGCATCCAAGCTTGCAGTGGTTAAACCCCAACTACCCTTTAGACCAATCTCTAATCTAAACTGATTATTAACCCCCTCTGAAAGAGTTCCCATATTTTTTAAGTATTTAATGTGATAAAGGCGGTAATTTGGTTAATTCCTACACTAGGGATAGATGTCAAGCTATGCTAGTACCCCACTAATCTCAAGTTCAACATGGTAAGTCTAATATCAGGATTAATAAGATCTGAGCCACCTTCTATACTACCAAAATATGGGGATCAATGAAAGGCTATAAGGATATCTAACAGAACCATAATTAAACAGGAAATTATAATCACAACACTAGTAACTACATGGTTAAGCCAGCACTAGGAGTGCTTAGCCGCTCATATTAACAGCAATGCAAGAATTAATGAATAAATACATGGATTGAATCATCATAATTCTTATAGAGAATGAAATAAATGATTGAATACAATAAGTATGCTAGTGGCTTCTCCCTCGGACCTTCAGGTGAAATGCTTCAAACCTTAAGGGTTTGGTTTACCCCTTATAACCATGTGTGAAGTAGTGGTGGTGAGTGATGATGAATGAGCCAGATGAGGGCTCTATTTATAGGCTTCGAAAGGTTTACGGTGTAACCCTTATGGGGTGTTACGCTGTAATCTTGCTACGTAATCCTCCCATCTTTTAGGCATAAAAGGGTGTTATGGCGTAACCCTGTCGCATATGTTACGCCGTAATGCTGAGTCAGACACGTCATCTCTAGTATATTTGAATGTTGCAGCGTAATCTTGGAGACACTTTACTTCGTAAAGTGTGTGATGACTCATTTCTTTGTTGGAGTATGTTACGGCGTAATCCTTCAGGGATGTTATGTCGTAAAGTGCCTTGGTCTCTTCACTTTGGTGCATTTCTTGTCCAAATCCCTTGTCTTTTGCTAAAATGCTCACTTGGTCCCTGAAAACTAATAATAAACAATTAAGCATTTTTAAGAACATCAAAATGTATTAACTATTTGATGTTATCAAATATCCCCCTACTTGACTTCTACTTGCCCTCAAGTAGAACCGTTTAGAATAATTCATAAAAAGATTTCCCTAATTTGACCTGAAGAAATGAATTTATAAGTTACTTATGCTAGAAAACTTCAGAGCCGAACACCTCATGAAAAGGGGATCAAGAACACTCAACTCTCATTACTAAACTAAGTGTTCAATTTTAGGGTGATCACTCAATTGCACAGTCATAGTATGTATTCTATCATAAGCTTGGAAAGTACACAAGTCTCCACCGACTAGAATTAGGGTCTAAACAGTATCTAAGGCAACATGGGTGATATTTGGTTTATTGGGTGATATAACAGGTAAGGATAGACATGTGATACACTTTTAATGGTTGTTAAGATAAAGACACAAAACAAATAGTCCACAGTAATCTAAGGCTGTCATAACTAGCTACTGTCCATCCAAGGTCCAAAAGTATGAGTTTGAAAACTTGATCTTTAATAATGGGCTACTAGCTCCATTTTTTATACTTGTTGAGATGACTTGGTGCAATAATGGGCTACTAGCTCCATATATTTTTTTTGCACCATCTTTACATTTTTAGCACATGGATGGCTTTTTAGTTGCACCCTCTTTTTTTCATGATAAATATGCAAATGCTACAGGAGTTTATATCTTTAATTATTGCCCCTGCAACATCCGATATTATACGCAAATCCCCCCACTTGAGATGAACAACGTTTAAAGTGGTGATACAGGGGGTCTTTATAGATCATAACTGATTGGTTTTTCACGAATGCATAAAGTTTTCGTTCCCATTCCCCTGAACCATGGACTTAAATAGCCAGAGAATTCAACACAAAGAAAACAAAGACTACAGGGTAGGCTAAGGCGAAATGGTGTAACAAAACATATAGGGTTTAAACAAGAATGGCTTGACAAGGTGATTTAGGGGTATCTTGGACTGGTAGTGAGCGCAACTAGGGTTTTACATGGGGAGGTTGACAAGTCAGTGTGACAAGCCGATAAACACACATATAGACTTTTTAGGGTGATTTCCTAAAATGTTGCATTTTTGAATAGTCTATTCCAACTAACCAATTAGGTCTTAACAAGATGTATATGCCAAGTTCTAAAGTCTATAATACTACCGGCACTCTCATGTATTTGGTGGATTTTATGTATAATGGATGAAAATGGAATATTAGGCTTAATCTCACCAAATTAATTACAAGATAATAATGTGCTCAGCAAAGATTTATTTTAGTTTAGTAAGAAAAACATGTCAAAATTTTAAAATTGGCACCATTTTTCAAATAAAACTAGGAAATCGAAGGCAAATATAGGTCAAGTGGTAATTCTACTCCCATCCCCCCACTTGTTTTGTACAATGTCCCTATTGTACAATTAAGGAAATAAAATAATGAAATAAGAGTAGAATTATAGCAAAAGACTCCCTTGAGTGTTGCTCTCTTCTCCAAGTGATAATTGCAAGAGTTGGCTTCTTGCAAAGTGTCTATAGAACAACCTCGTTTCCCCTGAAATCACTAGATTACAACAAGCATTAACCATTCATAGATAAATATACACTACAATCTAACTCACTTTCATAGGAATCACGATTGCATTTAGCATATGCAACAAGCCTTTTAAACCACTTGGTGTCCCAAGTAGACGAGTGAAGTCTCGTAAGGGTTTACAGGGAACACACCCACAAAGTTCATTAACTTATGCACAGTTTTTGAAAAGGTTTCAACCTTATTTTTAGTTTTCAGAAAAGGTTTGCGGCGTAACCATGGTATTGGTTACGTCGTAAACATGTGGATTTAAAAATTTAATATTTTAACTAAGAATGTTACGGCGTAACAAGTACAAGACTTTACGCCGTAATAATATCTGTTATGGCGTAAACTAGGTGGTTACGCCAAGACAGAACCTTACTACCACATGAATGCGAGTTGAGGAGACCCTGAATTCATATTTCTTCGTAGCGAAAACCTGCAAAACAAAGTGAGAAACCAACAAAAACCAACTAATATGCAGAAAATAAAAGATGGATTGTCTCCCAACAAGCACTTTTGTTTATTACCGAGTCTTTAAGTTAGACTCAAGATGCTCTAAGTTAGTTCATGCACACTTGCATGTCCCCGTTTAATCTAGTCAATAACCTCCAAATCTTGTTTATACTCTTATCCTAGATTCAAGCATCCTTTATAGAATTATTTTATTTTAAGATACGGTTGACTAATTCCTTTAGCTTTATCATCGTCACTAATTTTTAGAATGGGAGGCATCATGTTCTGCTGTTCGGTGGTCAGTTTATTGAGCCTTCTCTCGGCTCGAGGCATGTTAAAGATGGTTTTTATCATCTCTAATCTTAAACCAAAATTTTCCTTTGCTTATATCTTCTTCTAATCTAATTTTTTCTTTGAAAGGTTTACCGGGTATTACCTCTGTTAGCCTTTTTTCAACAAATTCGTTCATATTTTCTAGGATAATGAAGTTGGTTAAAAAGGAGTGGCATCCGATAAACACCTATAGATTTTTTGCCTTCCCAACAATATTATCTCCTGTATAAGTGAGTTCCCATTTCATAATAGAATTATAAGCTGGTCTAGACATTACATTAAATAGGGAAATTGGGTCAATGTAAGGGTTGAAGTTAACAAACCCTATTTTGCAAGTAATCTAAAGATTATAAGGGTTGTATCTATTAACTTTATTTCCTATGCTGTGAAATTTTGGTTTTAAAGGTTGCTTACTATTTAAGGCTCCAAAATCTAGGTCTCCCCATAGGTCGTCTATTGCAATAACTTCATCTATTCTACTACCAAAGTCATTGTCAAAATCTTGAAATCCCTTAGTTGGGCTCTAAATTTCTCTTGAAGATTTATCTAGGAAAGGAGAGTTAGTTTCATAATTTGGAAATAGGCTATTATCCTAGATAAAGTTTCCCAGGTCCCCATTGAGGTTATCATTCATTAGAAATCCTTCTTAATCGGCTGGTCCGTCAATGTCATCAATCACATTGAAATTTTAAATTACGCTGACATGTACATTAAAGATAACTTGTTCTTTTCCAACTTCTAACGAGATTTTTCCTCCAAATACGTCAATTCTAGCGTGTGCAGTGGCCAGCATAGGTCTTCCCAGGATAATTGGAACCTTGTTATCTTCGACGATGTCGAGAATAACAAAGTCTACCGAAAAGATAAACTTGTGAATTTTTACTAGAACATTTTCAACTATTCCTTTTGGGGATTGCATTGATCTATCTGCCATTTCTATAACCATGTTAACCGGTCTTGGGTTCCCAAGACCTAAGCGTTTAAACATAGAAAATGGCATTACGCTAATACTGGCTCCTAAATCAGCAAGAGCATTGCTAACCGTAGTATTGCCAATGACGCATGGTAAAACAAAACTTCTGGATCTTTTTCTTTTGGCGGAAGTTCGTTTTGAAGCACAGCGGAACATCAGGCGTTTAATTTCACCATGGATAATTTTTCAATTTGAATTTTATTTGAAACCAACTCTTGCAAATGCCGGGTGTATTCTGGTGTTTTTTGAATATCATTTACTAAGGTAGTGTTGACCGGCTCGCATTCCAGTTTCTTAAGAAGTTTCTCTTCGTTAGCTTGGGTTTCCATAATGCACTTTTTTACCTTTTCAGAGAAAGTTTCTAATTTGGGTGTCTTTTGAGGAGGTTCCAACTTCATTATGCATTCTTGTTGTACAGAAGTACTATTCATGACGGGTTTGTTGTCCTTTTGATTAGCTAGAATACGGGCATGGTGAACAACTTTCTTTTTGAGTTTTTAATGGTTAATTCTTATTTTTGGAGGTTTTTATTAGTGTTGTTTATGAAGTTTTGCATCTGTTCATCCAATATATTTTGTTTCTTACGAGATTCCTCTAGAAATTGTTCGAGTGTTTCTTTTGGGTTATCTAAGGGGTAGGTGAATCTTTGGTGGTTTTTTATACTTTTTACTTCTTTGTGTCGGAACTTTAAATACAGACTAAAGCTGGTTTTCTAGAAACTAACACGGGCCAACAATCATCAATCAAGAAGCAATAAAAAAGGTTTCTATACAATCCTAATTTTCTGCAAGCATGAGCAAATACAAAGGAGGGGGTTTAGCCTCGCATGTTTATAAAGAAAGCAAAGAGATAAATCACTCAACACATAGACATATTGAATGGTTACTGATAAATAACCTTACTTGGATTAAAACATGGATTCTAGGTAGTTCAATAGGGTTTTGAGGCCCTAAAAACGACCTATGAAGCTGCCATAAGAGCTAGGGTTCGTCTCCCTAAGTTATACAAAGTTATCCCAAAAGTTACACACTTGAAACCCTAAAATCGGTTTAATATATATATAGATATCACTGCGACGGCTTCGCATTGTAATCCAGACGTCGTCCTACGTGGAAGAATCTAGATCCTCATATAAGTCAGCCACGTCCTTGACTCCATTTACTAAATCTCTGATGCGCGTTACCAAGATAGGATTATGACCAACGACGCTTTTGCATGCGACGCCGTCTCCCCCCACCTCTATAAGCAATATTTATTCAAGGATTTGGTGTAGGTCCGTAATCTCGTTTGTTTCTTCTCTAAATGAGTCCAAGTCACGTGTATTGCTTCCAAATGCCATCCAAGTGCTAAAAACCTGAAAACAAATGATTAAGCACATAATCTGGGCATATTTTAGGAGGTTAAATGACTCCAAAATAGTGTATAAAATGATACCTCATCAACACCCGATATTCAGATTTTGCAGCAGAACCAAGAAACGTTCGATTAGGGTTGGCTTCTGATGGTTTCAATCCATACGGTCAACATTAGGACTTTCTTTCGCATGTGGCTTGTCCATAATAACACATAACAATCTGCCTCCGTGGTTATGTATGAAAGAGACTTCTTTTATGCTGACGTTGTTAATTCCCGGCCCTAAATCTCCGGGGAAGGACATTAATGTTTACGTGAGGCCTTGATTGATGACCTAAAGGATTTATGGGAACCCGCAGGTGTCGAGACAATAGACGCTGCTACAGGCAAGATGTTCAATATGAGAGCGATAATTTTATGGACCATCAATGATTTTCCTGCTTGAAGTAGTTTGTTTGGGTGAAGTGGGCAAGGTTAAATGACATGCCCTACATGTAATGAAGACACTTCATATGAGCATGTGTTAAGCAAAACAACTTATGCTGGTCATAGAAGGTACTTAAAGAAGCTCCATAAATGGAGGAGGTTACTAAAATTGAATGGTCAAACTGATGACATAGATCCTCCTAGAAAATTTACCCGAAATGTAATCTTGACTCAACTTGGTAGATTTCCCACACGTGAGAAGGGGAAACATCCAAGTTATGGGGGTGTGATTATAAAACGCAATCCTCTTGTCGAACTGAACTAGACTAAACGATCTATTTTCTATGAGCTTGAGATAGGTCTATTCCTTACACTAAAAACCAAAAACAAAGAAAAACAAAAAACTCACAACAAAAAACTCTAAACAACCAAACCACAGGACAATTTAGATGTCATGGCATATCGAAAAAACTATGTTGGAGGAGTTTCTTTGGAACTTTGTTAATTATGAAAAATCTAAAGACACCACAAAGGCAAGAAAGACTTGAAAAAATCAGGCATACAAAGGATTTGTGGCACAGGAACAAAACAAAACGGGAAAAAAATTTGCTAAAGCCTCATGCTAATACTCATATCACACCCTATAACAGAAATTTTTTTTGCAATTCATAAAGTAGTTTGATCCAATTCAAACAAAAAGTGATGATAATGAGAGTAATAAACGGGCATGAAGTCTCATGACTGTCATCTAATAATGCAACGATCACATTCCTTATGGGACTTCAGTATCCTTAGGACACAAACGTTGCAAAGCTAATAATCAGCTTTGTTCATACTATAAAGCAAATTGTGCACGAAACTTTGATGGAGGATGACATGGTGAAAGCTGAGAGCCAGTTGATCGATATTTTGTGCAATCTCAATCAAATATATCCTCTTGCTTTCTTTGATATTATGATTTACTTGGTTATCCATTTACCTGAAGAGGCTCTTGAAGGCTGGCCTATTCCCAACCGGTGGATTATCCCATTTATAAAGATACATGAAGAAGCTAAAAAATTATGTATGAATAAAGCTATAAGCCGGAAGGTCAATAAGCGGAAGTTATGTTGCAGAAGAAGCATTGACTTTCTGTTCTCATTATTTTTGGTATGATGAAATTTAATCGTTCATATCGTAATGTAGACTTCCCTCCCCCAACATGTCAGTTTCAGGTGTTCCGATCAATATATATAATGATTGGTAAAACGGGGTCGGTTATTCGGTTAGACCACCAAGAAATGAAGAAAGAGATATTGTATGTACTTTACAACAGTCTTGAAATCGACACGTACCTCTGGCAAAGACAAGAGGTACGGTACGTGTTTTTATTTTGAAACTTCTTTTTCTTAACTTATCTTTTCGATGACTTATTCTAATACCATGAACATTTTTCAGTAAATTTCCTAACCAAGACATGAAAGAAGAATTCCCCGGCTGGTTTAGGTCGCAGGTAAACTTAGACTTATTGTGTGTATTTAACTGTAAAAATAGAAATATCATATTTTGTGTTCTCTATCTAATCCTATCTTCTTCATAGATTCGTCAACGTCACATAGATAAAGACTCAGGTGTTAGTGCAAGTAGCGAGTTATTCGCTTTGGCTTGTGGACCAACATCGACTCCAATCTCAGTCAACTCTTGCGTAGTCAACGGTGTGAGGTTTGTCGTGCACAGCCGCGATGAACGTCGCATAACTCAAAACAGCGGCATTTGTTCGCTTGGTGACAAGGACGAAGAAATGTATTATGGTCAGCTTGAAGAAATCCTCGAGTTTTCGTATATGTCGTTCAAAATTGTGTTGTTCCGAATTAAGTATTTCGACACTAGCAACGAATGACGTAAAGTCAAATGTTTTGTCATTAGAAACAACATGACACAAATCTAGGCAAATGGTGAGTCATTTAAAGATGATCAATTCATTCTCGCAAAACAAGTCAAACAAGTCTTCTACTTTGAAGATATGGCCAGACGACCACCCAACTAGAAGGTCGTCAAAGATGTGAATCATAAAAAGTTTTCGAACGGGGGTGTCATCGTGGTAGAGGACGATCATGATGTTATACATTTCGATAACTCATCTGATCTCGCACTTTCTACTAGTTTGAATGACTTGGATTTTGCGACCTTGCATATAGATGGTCAATCAATAGATGTTGACGCACCACCAGATATCATTGATGTTGTTGATGAGGACGATGATATTATTGATGAGGAAGACCCCATTCCTCATGATTTAGCAGATTCTGATGATGAAGACCTCGTCAACCTTGATATTGATGATGGTGTAAATGTTGTTTATTCTAGTGAAGAAGAAGATTGTCTTTTAGATGTAAACTTGTAAAAAGACGTTTTATTTGAATGAATGAATGAATAGAAAGGATTATGGATATGTTCTAATGTGTATATTTTATTTGGTATGTATATGCAGATGGATGTGTGGCATGCTTTTAATATTTTGTTTATAAATTTCTATATGTTATCCTAATGCTACCTGTACAGATGTCAGCTGATGTCGCACGGGGTCACGGCGGTGACGGTGGAGGTGATGATCGTCCCCCTCCATATCAGGTACCCACCGGCTGTGGGGGTTGCTTAGGCAACCGAGGTAAGAATTTCTGGATTATTGTAATACAAGCATAAACTTGATACATTGAATTTGCTTGCCTTGAATTTTTATGACTTTATCACTCACTTGATTTTGCAGGTAAGGGCACCGAAAGCCCAATTTGGGTGGCAGGAGAGCGGGCAGGCCGCATAACCCGCCATGAAGACCCGAACCATCGGTTAAAGGCCATCACGAGATAAGATGGCCCCGTCCCGATCCGGTTTGGAGGTTACGACCGAAGACCCCCTCATGCCTCTCGTGACCATAGCGGCTCATTGGGCCCAACTACCACGGAAGCTCGTTAGGGAGTTGCCCTTGCACTACCCTTCTTGGCGCCAAATGTCGCCGGAGCGGAAGGCGGGGGTCGTGGCAAAGATTGGGGTAAGTTATTTCATTATCCTTTTATGTTTATTTCATTATCGTGTTCATCTATTTAATTGTGTATATTTATCTAAATTTGTTTATTTATTTATATCATATAAATAAATAACCAAATTTAGATAAATATATAAATTATATCTCTAACTCTGTCTTTGTTGTATATGATTGCAGACCCAGTTTGACTTGCGTCCCCACATGGAATCCGACCGCTGGCCACAAATCTATGCGGGCATCCAGCAGCACCTGCAAAAGATCTACAATGGCAAGAAGGCTGCTCTCAAAGAAAGATATTGGGTTCCTGAAGAGGACGGGACTTATGACCTGAGCTGCCCTCAGACCGGACGTTTCCCCGCACATTTTCTCCGAGTAAATTGGGAATGCGCACTTGCAATTAGGAATGATCCCAAGAACCTTGCCCGGGCTGCCCAAAATAAACAAAACCGGGCAAAGAGCAAGGTCGTATGCCGACAGGGATCCCGGTCTATTGCCGCCCTCCGAGATATGCATGTAATAAACATTATAATTATTTTACATATATATATATATATATATATATATATATATATATATATATATATATATATATATATAGTTATATTACATCTATAAATAATATATAAATATATATATATAAAATTAACGCTTTGGTGTTGTTGGATTTGTCGTTTTAATTGTTTCATCCTATCAACGTGTGTATGTGTAGATGGAGACCTCAGCTACTAGAGAGTACCCGTCGCTGATCCACACCTTCTTCTTGACAAAACTGTTGGTGGCGTATTCTTGAACACCCGAGGAACAAAGCTCCCTTTATGTAAGTTTTGTTCCAAACACGAACGCACTTTTAATGAATTGTCAGAAATAAATTTAGTGACCCGACTAACATATTAATTATCTTGTTGTTTTGTGACTACAAGGATGAGATGCTGAGGCTTCAGGTCTAGGCTCCAAACACCCCCAATGGGTGTGCCCTATACTGAGGATGAGAATCAATGGCCATTGTTCGCGGGGCAAGCATCGGGGGACATTCCGGTGTTGACGGTTTTTGCCAGGACAGGCCACGTGTCATATCCACCCCCTCTCAATAGCACGCCACTCCACCGATATCAGCTAGGCTCAAAAAGAGGGAGAAGCAGCCTCCACGAAACAAGTGAACATGTCATTAATAAGAGGTTATTTAGGATTGTCGACAATTATTCTCAAATGCTTAATCAATTTTGAGTCACGGTGTAACCTGAGGACGGTGTTGCAGCGGAAGTGAGCGGTGCCGGAGATGAGCCAGGAGATTATGAGACGACGGCGAGGATGCGGACGATAGTTTAGTGATTAGGGTAAGTATATGCTATTTTGTGTCTTGGAAGTATATATATGGGACCCATAAGTGAATATTTGTTTTCCCCGTACGTTTAGAACATGTTTAACTAATTGAAAATTGATTGTATCCTTTGCGTATAAAGAATTCTTGTGACTTCGTCACCCGTTTTTCGATTCTATTGTGTTTATTCGGATTTTGAACGTATTTAGCTTTATTATATCAAATGCGTTGATCGTATTGTGTTTCGGTACAAGTTGTAATGTATTTGGGTAGATTCTATATTGGTTTATACAGGTTTGAGTTTTGGTAGATTTTTTCCGGAAAATTTCCGGAAAAAAATCTGGAAATCGCCTGCTGTGCAGGCTGCAAAAAAAAAATTTTGCAGACTTTTCCCGGGCGACATGTCGCCCGGGATTAGTTAAAATAAATATTTGTTAAAACTTAATCTCCGGCGACAGTGTCCCGGGAATGTAAAAAAAAAATATTCAAAAACTATTCCCGGGCGACATGTCGCACGGGATTAGTTTAAATAAATATTTGTTAACACTATCCCGGGCGACATATCGCCCGGGAATATTAAAAAAAAAATATTTTCAAAAAATATTCCCGGGCGACATGTCGCCCGGGAAAGATTAAGGAAAATATATATTTAAATGTTTCCCGGGCAACATGTCGCCCGAGATTCACATTATTAATTTATTTAATAAACTTATTTTAACATTTTCCCGGGCGACATGTCGCCCGGGATTATTTACTTTATTAATTAATTATTATTTTGTATCCCGGCGACATGTCGCCCGGGAAATAACTTCCACATTGCACTTAATTGTTTGACTGTAACTGTGTGGCCCGCGATGTCGCCCGGGAAGGTCGCCCGGAAGGAACCCATTCCTGAGCTATTCCGACCACTTATCCGGGCGACATGTCGCCCGGGAAAGGTATCCCCAGCGACAAGTCGCCCGGGATACCCCGGATTTGTCGCTGGGGAATATAGCAAATGTTGTAGTGAAAACCCACTTTAAAATAATCCTTCTACTACTATATAATGTAACTTTTTATCATAATCAATTCATTAATTCATTCTAATATAGTATCACAGCCAATGATCCACTCCAAAAATATCTAACAAAAATCCCGTAACTCACCCTAACTTTTGGCGAAACCTTCATCTCTTCCCTCCTCACCAACCCGCCGATCTAAAACCCTAATGGCGGAGTCAGGATCTTGGTATATAGGGGGCAAAAAAAAATTCTCCGAAAACATCTCTAAAAACCACATCTTTTTAGTAGCGTTTTAGCACTTTTTAGCAGCGTTTTAGCAGTTTTTAACAGTTTTTTAGCAGCTTTTCAATAGCTTTTTGATATTTAAGCAGTAGTATCGGGGGCAATTTGAGATTTGAGATGGGGGCAAGCTAAAAATAAGGCCATAAAAATACAATTTTGCACTAAAAAAAATCGTCAGTTTATCGAGGGCGTCGGCCCCCTAACTTGTACATCCATCCGCCCTGCTAATGACAGGTCCTAATACTAACATTCCATCAACAAATATATCAGTTCCCGATAAATTACTCATCGTTCACAAGATAACCAGCCTTGTTAAAGTTAAATTGAATGTCAATAAGCTTAATTACTCGTCTTGGGTATACTTTTTCAAAAATCTTTGTAATGGTTTTGAGGTCATCAAACACATTATAGATGACACCGACGATGCAACAGCTAGTGCCCCAACACCTCCAACGAAGGAATGGTGGAAAATGGACTCAATAGTCAAGTCAAGGATCTTCTTGACTTTATCTAACCCACTCCAAGAATGTCTCGTTGTGGCAGATCCTCAAACCTAGGGATGAGCATGGTTACCGAAAACGGTACGGTACCGAAACCGTACCAGTACCGGTACCGGTTTTCTTTACCCGGTACGGTACTGGTACTCTGAAAATCGTTAAAAAAATTCGGTACCACTAAAAACGGTACGGTACCAAGACGGGATTTTCAGAGTTTGGTACCGGAAGTCCGAAATATAAAGATGCTTGACACAGTTTTGACACAACACGTAAATTTCCTTTCGACTTTGGGTGTTTAAATTCTTTCCAGTTTCAATTGCATTTTTATGGTCATTCTTGATACTTCACACCACATTAATACTTTCTTGTGATCATTGTCATAGGCCTATATAATATACAGAGTTCTAATTTCCAATACTAAATGACAAACTCTAGTTATCCATGCACCTTCAAGAAAGAACATATAGTACTCACTTTAAGTATCTCTGTATCTGCACATATACTAAAAAATAACACAGCCACACCAAGCAACCATATAATATCGGTATATATTTTTAAAAGCTTAAACTATCTAGAAAAAAATAAGTAAACGCTTCGAAAGTACTCACTTTAAGTATATGTGCATAAATAAATTTGAGAATATCTTTTATACTAAACGGTACTAATTTCGGTTTGGTATCGGTTTACCTGGTATCGCAACCGGTACCGGTAGGGATATACCCCTCGGTTCCGGGATGAGGAAAATATATTTTGCTCGGGAAAAAATACAGTACTTCATAAACGATGCCGGTATGGTACCAAAATGGCACCGTGCTCATCCCTACTCAAACCGCTCAAGAGGCATGGGACCATGTTGAGACGATTTTTCATGACAACAAACGGACTCGAACAGTTGCCTTGAAAGGGGAATTGTGGATGTTGCAAGTTGGTGATCTAAGCATCGATGCTTATTTTCATAAGATCAAATCCATCTCCATTATATTAAGTAGCCTTGGGTCTCCCATAAGCAATGATGACATTGTCACTTTTTCTTTTGAAAGGTTGAGTGACAAGTATGATCACATTGCTGGTATTATTACACATCGAGAGCCCTTTCCAGATCTCAACACCGTTCGTTCAATGATCACTATGGAAGAGATGAGATTGAAGTCCAAATCTCAAGCCTTACACACCGATTCTTCTTCCTCTTCTCCTATGATTCTATTGGCGGAATAAGGTGACGCTACTCGACGTCCTACTATTGGTCGTGATATTAAGTCTTCAAAGTTGTGTTTTAACTTTGCTAAAGGTTTTTGTCGTTATTGTTAATACAAATAATGCCTAAAAACATTATTTATATTTTTCGACTCCTCTACGTTTTAAAGATGACAAAATGTAAAAACATTCACGATAAAAATAAACTTTTACATGTCCTTAATCATAAACTTCTATTTCGACATAAATCACTTAAGGTATGGATAAACAAATCATTAAACATGATTAGTGATAAAAAAAATAATTTTTCTTCTTAACCATCACATTTCTACAAAACTATTTTTTACAAAATACACAAAATAGTTTTATTAATAAAAATAAAGTTTTATTTAAATTAAATAAATTTGAATTCTGTTTTCCCCCCAAAACAGAAAACAACATACCAGGATCAACCTTCCCTACTAAAAACACAAAAAGGGAGCGCCAGTCTAGTGGCAGGTCCCCTTAGTGGCTAGGTGGTCTCCAGATATATCTGGGACCGTCGGGACTGCCACCTGGGACCGTTGGATTTTCTTGTCTATAAATATTGCACTCCTTCTTGCAGAAAAACATATCTCTTTGCATGAATTTTTTAGTTATATTTCTCTCTCTAAAAACCTTTTATCTCTCACTAAATCTCTTGATCACTAACATAGTTTAATCTTGTTTCAAATGATCAAATCTCATCTTCTACCTTCTTCCTTCTTCTATCAAGTGCAAGAGAAGAACACTCGTATTCGCCAAGAAACGAAGTGTTATAGATTAGTGATTTCTCATCTCTTCTTCTAAGATCCAAATCTCTATATTGATTATCTTGTGTGACTGTGTAAATCGGATAGTGTGTAAATCTGATAACTTAGATCTTGTGATTGGGTAGTGTTTGTGAAGTGGTAGATTGGTTCTAGCTAAGATTAGGACTGAACATTTAGCTTAGTGTGGGAACACAACGTGAAATCTCGAGTCGAATACTCGGGAAGTGGAGTAAGGCAAAGAAAAGCTTCGTAGCCAAACCACTATAAATCTTGGTGTCTTGGTTTGATCGTTCTTTACCTTATCTTTTTATATTGCTTGTGTTTCTCATTTATTGTTTGTATTATTATTACAAGTAGATAGTGATATTGATCAGTTCATATTGTTGATTGATTGAGCATATACTCGAATCTAACAATTTTAGAAGTAAAGTTTTGTGTGCGTACCCATTTTCTACTTACATCATTAAAAAGCAAAGTTTTGTGTGTGTGCCCATAAAACGCGTTTACTTCGGGAAATCGAATTAGTAACCATAGCAACTAGGTAGACATTTACGTCACCTTACTATAGGAAGTCGACATCATCCCACACCAAACCCTAAAAGTCTTAAGAACATTAAGATAACAAAGTTGGTTAACGCATATTTGGAGGATTAGGATAAGAACCCGCACCTCTTCATCAACACCACTCCGAAAGGCAACCCAACCTGAATTTTGAGACAAAATTCTTTTAACACAGGGAGATTGTAACAATTCATATTTTTACACGTTTTACGTCAATAAACACTCAACTATTTATTTTAAACTTTTACGCGGTTACTTTTAATTTTAACCGTTTAGTTAAATCGCGTAAACTAAAAATTAACATTCAACGTAAACGGACATCAAACAAGTAAAAGTTTATGTCAAGCAAGTGTTATATAATTCTTACGAGGATAATTTATAACCTTTCATGTTTTATTTTTATTGGTTACGTAAAACGTCTACGTTTCGCAATAAAATACATTTAGGCATACCCGTAAGTACCTATACCTATCTATACTCAAACAAATACCCACTATTATACTCAATACTCAAAATTAAATCATTTTCTCACTAGTTACAAGCCTATGGCCGGTTACAACAAATACACACAAGAATTAAATCATAAAACCCACTAGTGTCATCTCACTTTTGTTATAACCTTACCAAGTACTACCTTGAACCAAGTTTCTAAAAATTGGCTAATCAACCTTGTACTCCTCCATCCTTGTCTAATCCCACCTCCTAGGGAGGAGAAGAGGTCTTACACCATGTACCCTACACCACCCCTAACACATGGTTTGCTAGTTATTTAGCTTAATACCTCTATTATATATAGGACCTACTAGTAAAGAGTTAACACACACACTACACTTTTGCAAGTAAATCAAACAAAAAAAAACCTTAAGAACACCCCTAGTTCATGGCTCAATTAACACACCCAATATAAACCATAGTTTTTGATTTTACAAAGATACAAGTGTACTAGTGTTCTTAGGTATTATTTCTAAGGTGATTCAAGGTGTATCGAAAGTTTGGGTGATAATTTTAGCAAGGTTTATATCAAGAAGATAATTAGGGTTTTCAAGTGGAATTAGGGTTTTCTTAGAGGTATTTAGGGTCAAATACTTGGGTTTGAATTATGTAGCATCTTCATTGAGGTCAAAACATAACCCTAATCTCTTCTAATCATTCATTTACATATTTTATATACTTGTTATTATGTTAATCACCACCTAGGGTTTGTTTTTATGGTTTATAAATTAAAACAAGCATGTATAAGATTCGAATTTATATACATCTATGGTGAAATGATGTTTGAAATGTAAGAACATAGTTATTATAAGTGTTGTTTAATTTATAGATTTGATTTATAAATTAAATTGTTGAAAGTTAAATTACAAAGGTTATATATATATTTTCATGAGGACACTTTACTTGGACAAAAATGATAGACATAATCTTGATGACCCAAAATATGTAAGACTTGTGGTACAAATTTCACCAAGTAATAAATTATAAAAACTAGTTTATAGTTTATAAATATATACGGACTGTTTTGAGCTTACTGTTTGGATTTGAAATTTTATAAATTCTGGAAGCATTTTATTGAAATAGTACATATTATGAGGATTGTAAGCATATGAAGAACTCGAAAAACTGAGCTATAACGAAGAAATTATGACATTTACAAAATTACGAAAATTAAATATATAAAAGTGTTTTTATAAAAGTTATTTTATAAAATGGATAATGTTTCAGATCTGAGAAAAATATATAAATACTTTATCATTATATAACATTTCAATATGATTTCGTAGATATAAAGAACACTAAAACGGAGTTAAAACGAAGGAGTTATGAGTTTTACGAGATTTAAAGTTATAAAACTATTTTTATAAAATGATTTGGGTTACTGTGTTCAACACATATTTTTATAAAAACAGTGAGTATTTTATTTAAATAGTTTATCTCGTCACGATTTCATACATATAAAGAACAAGCAAAACGGAGTTAAAATGAGTAAGTTGTGAGTTTTTAAAGTTTTCGGATAAATAGAAATTATAAAACTAATTAATTTTTATAAATAATTTTCTGTGATTTTATAAAAATGTAACAATCTGATAGAAATATAAAATATGGTTTACGTGTGTAACATAATAAATTTGTATATATAGTTTTTGTGATTTACATTTACATTTACAAAAATCTATGAACTCACCAACTTTATGTCAACGTAAAGTTGGTGAGTTCATAGATTTTTTTCAGGTGAATTAGATGCTTGACATAACTGATGTGCATTGGAGTCCAAACTTTACAAAATTTCATTTAAACGACACTAATGGTTATAAATACTAATAAAGTTAAAGGTTAAACTTTTTCACTCCTCGGCAGCGGCGTCAAAAACTTGATGTGCTGTCGTGTAGGGTCAATTTATTGATTACCAAATTAAATTATTTTACCGACTATCCCTAAACAACACTTTAACTGTAGTGTTGACCGATCGAGTAGTTCGAGTAAGTAGAAGTGTCAAAACACTACGAGCGAGGTACGTATAACCTTATATCTATCATATTTTTAATTATTCTAATTAAGTTAATTCTAATTATTTGGTAAACATATGCTATATACGTTTTCTAATGTTAAATGGGGGGTTTTCAGCCTGAGAGACTAGCACAGGTTTTATGGTGACAAAAATCAATTCTAAACACAATAAACATGCAAGAAAACAATCAGAAGATAAAAGAGCGGTACAAGCCAAATTATAGAAAATCGTATTAGCCATATTAAATCCGATTGAACGCTGGTTTGTTTATTTAGTGCAATGATTTCTTATCTCGAAGCAGCAAATCATTCTTAAGACTTATGCGGGATATCATCCCAAGACCTAGACACGTTGAATCGTGTCACAATTAACGTATCCGTATAAAGCATCCTTTTAGTTTAATTATAATCTATCTAGGGATTAAAGAAATGGTGATCTTGTCAAACCCTAGCCCATCGGGACTTTACCCACTTACTGTTTGACGGTATTTTATATACTGGTAGTTCATTGTCAAGATCATTATCCCATTAATAAAACATACTTGTTTGAAACATTACCGGGTCACCTGCGTCCAACTAAGATCTTAATCTTTAAAGACAAGACAGAACATTATTTGTGTCCTATTGTCCAGTAATATAAAACACATAGGAGAGCTATCCCATATCTAGCTCACTTGTTAGGCGTACTAGACCAATTGAATGAATAGGACGCATATTCAAACACATAGACTATTATCATCATGTGAAAACATAATTAAACTTTCATACGATAATTAAGACACTAATTAAAAAAAACCAAACATTAAATCTTCATTAATATGGCAATACCCTAGGTTATTAGCCATAAACCATTGTAAATTATATCAAGCGTGATCAAATAACCAAGTAAACGAACGTTTTACCCGAACGATACCACCAATAAATGATTTACAAAGTATAAAACTTACACGTTGTCTTCTTATGGAATCGTGAATTATGCATGACCCTTTGGTTGCTTTTCTTTTCTTCAGAAAGACGATTTTATGTGTATGGTAAGAGAATATAATTTGCACACTAAAAACTTGTATTTGAGATCTTCTATTTAATAGTTCTGAAAAAGACTGATACGCCGTATTGTGCTAGCCAATACGGCGTAATTGGGGTGTCTCCCTTGGATCGCTGCTAACTTTATAATCAAATCTGATATAACCTCCCAAAATATATTTTTCACCAAATCTCTGAATAGTATATCCATCGGATACGCGTATGTAGATGATGAATACGCCGTATTGGGAATTGTTTATACGCGTTTCCTTGTAAAGAGTTGGCGTTGATACGCCATATCTCTTTTAGTGGATACGGCGTATTGGTTAGAAATAGTCAATCTTCAAATATCATCGTTTTAGCTCCAAAATATGCGCCTTTTAGCATGTCTTCACAAATCACTCCTTAATTACTTTAAATAACACTTTTAAGCAATCAAGTACAAATTCTTGCAATAATTATATAAAAGTGGGTAACTTATCAGAAAAATGATTGTATAAAATGGTGACGATATTTTGATGTCATCAAAGATCCCCCCAACTATAAACTACTTTTCCTCAATATATCTCTCTAGTTATATTGAAAATGTATCCCAACCGAAGTCAAGGATTTTTTCTTTTAAGCACTTCTTTCCTTTTAATCACATGTACAAGACCAAGCACCTCACGAAGTATAGAAATGAAATCACTCAGATCACTCAACTAATCTAGGGTGTAACATTTAATTGGTATGCTCATTTGCTCGGTCGTGATTAGCTTCATATCATATGCTTGGCAAGTATACACATCTCCACCACTAGAGCTAAGGAGAAACAAGTCAAAAGGTAATGGGTTTTTATATAGGGGCTAAGGGTTAATCATCTATCAAATCGTTTTATCGTATAGTACCAACCAACAAGGCAGCTGAACCACATACACTCCGTAACGACGGAAATAGACATTTGCTTATCATGAGTCCTTATTCGAGTTTAACCAAGGGTTAGGATGAAGAATGATATAGGGTAGGGATCTTCTAACTTTCACCAAAAGTAATAAACCAACAAGGTGGTTGAATCACGCATACATGGCCGTAACGACGGAATAGACATGCATGACTCGATCTCAACCTCGTTCGAGTAAAACCTAAGGTTAATTGCTAGGAAAGGGAAGCAAATTGTTGTTAAATAATGTCACAAAACAATAGATATGCTATGAACAAATAAGTTCGTTTGCTAGACTTTTCCCGACCGTTCCATGATAAAGACTCAAAATATATACAAACGCCTCGATCATAGAGATGACAAAGACAACCTAAGTTGGCGTTCCCATAACGGTCAACTTCCCGAACATCCCAAAGTTACATACTTTTACAAAAGTGGTGATATCGGCCACTTTATACAAAACTATACATCGTTGATTTTTATCCACATATCAACGAATAATCGATCCTTCCAAGTATTTCATCGGTTTAAGTTTAGCGAACCGACTATCAATCATCCTTCTCTTTTTTGATGCATTTTCTATTTTTCCATTTTTTTAAAACATAAATCTCGGTGCAATTTCACCGTCTTCACAATCATAATTCATCCGGATAATTTTTCCTTTAACACTTCATCTTCGGACATAATACATAATCGCGAAAGTAGCAAAATACACGAGCTACATATTTTCCCATTGCATTGTGCAATTTCCCGACCTAACCGGAGATAGAAAATTTCACTTTAACACAGGAAATACAAAACTTTACACAAAAGCAACTAGCAACTTTGATTAAGTAGGCTTAATCTACAGGGTAGGCTAAGGTGTAAAGGTGTAACGAAATAGACATATGGTGTGAAAAAGACAGGAATGGCTCAACAGGTTTTTCTAGGGGATCTTACTCTTATAGTGAGAGTAAGCAAAGGGTTACACGGGGTTTAACTAACCAGTGTAGTTAGTTAATTTTACAACATTTAGGCTTTTTGGTGTATTCCTAAAAATTTACCAATTAAACCTTTTTCCCTCCATCTAAGTCCATAGTACTACATCTTTGTGGAGTCTCGAGCGTGAATATACAAGCCAGTTCTCACAATAATATATGTTGGAATTTTTGTGGAAATTTTAGTAAACGTTG
Source organism: Tanacetum coccineum (assembly GCA_026074375.1). Lineage (NCBI taxonomy): Eukaryota > Viridiplantae > Streptophyta > Magnoliopsida > Asterales > Asteraceae > Tanacetum > Tanacetum coccineum. The sequence continues at coordinate 48,791 of BQNB010005975.1, forward strand.
GAAGATGGAAATATGCATAGTTCTCACAATTTGACATAAGGTTATAGTCGGCGAGGTCATGATAACAGTAATTTTTTAACCAAAGTTAAGCTAGAAAAAAATTTTAGTTGGCATAAATTAAGCATAATTTGTTAAAAGAAAGGACAAGTAGCATTCTAATTCCATCCCCCCACTAGATTATACAACGTGGCGCTTGTTTGTATAGAAAAAACAAATTAAAAAAGAAAATAGGAAATAGAATAGAACGAGAAACTCCACTGATAGTTGGCCTCGGAAATTGATTTTACTCCAATTCGAGTTCTTGAGCAAAAGTGTGTTGACGAGGCTTCAAAATGCACGTACGAGTTCAAAACATGTCTTTTTCAGAATATAACATATTGTCGATTTCCTTATAGCAAGGTCCTTCATAAAAGATTAGAAGACAAAAGTGCAATTCCTATCTCGGTTATACAATGGTTACAATGCAGGAAAATAATTAAACACACATGTTGTACAGGGATCAATACGTCGTATCCCAAACCCTAGGATACGCCGTATGTAACTTGTGAAAACAATTAAATAGTTTCAAAGTACTGGAAATTAAATTACAGAGTGATAACATCCAAACACATCCATACGCCGTATACAGAGGGGTTCGATACGCCGTATAGAGTGTATGGGAAGACAGACTCGTGCAAATAATTTAAAATGCGACAAACAAAAAATGACCAGGCTATCTCCCGGGAAGCACTTTTGTTTCAGCTAGTCGTTAAGTTCCGCTTTTTCCTTGTCCTTCACGAGCTTCTTCTCACATGTCTATTCTTTTTTCATGCAAAGGTTTTGAAATCTTGAGCTTGTAATCAATCAATGAGCTATGTTGTGAACTACTATCCAGACCTTGATTCTATCCCAAAAGTCAAACCAAAATCATATGTAAATATATATCATTAGTCAAAGTTCCATAAAATAACAATGTACAGTTAACAAGTCCACAAAGATAATAAGAATCAAAAGAGTAAAGGGGAGAGATCAAGGGTCGGGTTGGTCATCAGTGTGAGGAGCTGTAAAGGTGCCGGCATCGCCTGTTCTGGGTCTGACACGCCTCTGGTAGGACACCAGTGAGCTACCGATAAGGGTTCTATCAAATGCCTGATAAGTACGGCCACTGGCATCCATGAGCTGTGTCATACAGCTGATCATCCCGGTAGAGACTCTAGTCTGCTCGGTAATAGAGCTCTCAACAACTCCTCGCAAGCCTACAATACTCTGTTGTAACTCGCAAAAAAACATATTACACTACCACCTTACAACCAAACACAAATAAATGCAATCATGGTCACAAGTCTACGTGTGTGATGCCTTTATAATTATGTTGGCCACCATAATTATAAGTGCCTCCTTTCACACGTGTACTTACTTCCAAGATTACCCATATCAATCATAATTCACATATAAGCACATATACCACATTGCACATCTTAAACCACTCCAACTTAACACATAAAGGATGCTCCATCAAATAACTACTTACTTATATCAAAATAAAATCGAAACGACATAAAGGAACGAAAGTCTCGCAACAATTCCCAAAATACGAAATATCCGAAAGAAATAATCAATAACAACATGACGAGGTAAAGGACGGGATAAACTTATGCTGGGCCTCGCTTGGGTTTGACTTTGCCTCCGCAAGAATCACCCGACTCCGCGGGTCCAGCCCTATTACGCGCATCCGACAAACGATCAACTATCCTATCTCCTTCGGTTCCACAAGAGGCTCCTTATAACGCTTAAGTCCAGTTGGGAAAACGGTTCCCCAACGAGACTTCTTACGGGTGGGGGAAAAACATAGCTAAAATACTAAGAAAGTAATACATATCATATCAGATAATGGTAGGCAAAATAACTAAAATGACAACTTAGCAAAATACGAGATATATAAGCTATGCAAAAATAGAGGGGAAGCATAGCAGTTATAGCATTAAACACTTAAGCCCTAAATGCATCTACATGAAGGACCCCTAGGTTATAGTCTAGGCTCAACCACCTACTTCTCTATAACCAAAGGCTCTGATACCAATCTGTCACACCCCGCCAAGGCGGAAACGCGAGGCGCGACGAGAAAGGGAATCATCACAACACATTGGCGTCTATATAGAGAAACTAAAACATGCATAAAATACAAGGTATAGACACGCAGTGTCATGAAAATACCCAAACACATCAACAAAATCCAAAAGGCGTCTGACATTGAAATGAAGGCAGTTCATGCCAACGTCATGACATGCAAACATTCATACATCCTAACAAAGCAAAACAAATAACATCCATCATTCAAAACAAATAACAAAATCTAGATAACTAAACTTCGCCAGCTGCCTACGGTCCATCTAGCCACTTTTTCTAACTTTAATCTCATCCTGCTGAATACCTAAAAATGATGCTTATACGTCAACACAATGGTTGGTGAGAAACATAGGTTTTCAGACACACATATTCAATCCATTTCTAAAACAATTTAACCAATTCCTGCAATTAAAAAAACAATACACTTGCACGGCAATTATGCTAACTAACATACAAGCTAACATGCAATTCAATCCAAATAAACACTAAAACACCAAGCTGACGACCAATATCGCTCTTTGATCATACCAAATCTCTTTCCCTCTAGCTTAGGCCATGGATACCCGCAAGTAATCCACCTGACTAGGCATCAAATCAATATCACATCACAACATGTAACACATAACGCATATCAGTCACATAATAGTCCATGCATTTACACTAATACATAATCACAGGAATTAAAACTTATTTCAACACTTGCATCATTTCTATCCTAAGTTTAAAACACAATAAAAAGTAGGACTATGTAACTCACATGAATGCTCAAATGCAGCTTCCAATTCCTATCACGCAGCTATACAAATAAATAAACATGGTTACACGCGACCAAGCTAAAAGCTCTAGTCCATGTAACACACATATGATGGATGTCTAAGGGTGTGATTAACCATCATGGGAAACCTCGACACCATGCCCAACCTTAACCACTTCATTAACACATTACACTAGTTAACTATAATTTGCTTAAAAATGCAGAATTTTAGTGTAACTTTACCCTCTCAAAACCCTTACTTTCTGACCTTCATAAATTATATCAAAAATCATCTAAGCTCATTTATGAGTTTACTAACTACCTTGTGATTCCCAACCACTCATTACATGTGCAACTATCCCAAATAAAATCCAACTTCAAAACTGTCTCAATTCGGATCTGATTGCACACTAAAATGTACGACCCTAATTACCATACCTAGACACAAAATCAGAAGCTATCCTTCTAGGGTTTCTTTATATACATATAGAACTTAACCACTGTAGATTTACTAACCTTAATTCCACTTTTAAGTTAGGGTTTTACCCTCCTAAACATGACCTAAATCTGATCCGTATTCACTGTTTTGACAACTTTTCTTGTAACGAATATTTAACCAACTTCAAGAACTCCAAATCATTTGAGGCTGGACTTTTTGAAAAATAGACTCTTTGAACACAACCCTAAATTCTGCTCAACTCTACTTCACAATTTAAAGCAATTTAAGCCTAACCATTTACATCAATAAGATTCTAATTAAATCCTAAACACTCTAGCATGATTTAAACATTCTTAATTACAGAAGTTTTTAAAACCTTAATGATCCATCATATTAATTGTTACATGATTTAAAGAAAACTAAACAACTAGGATTAATAAACATACTTAAACCCTGATTCTTGAAACACTAAATCACCAACTTGTTCTTGATTAAAAAAATCTTTTTTTTCTTCTTCTTGAGGGTTTTGGCGATCAAAAGGGGAGAGGGAGAGAAAAAGTGATTTAGGATTTTATTGGTTTTGTATTTATACTAATAGAATCCTAATTGTAATCAAATTGTTTTCTTTTTTTTCTTTTATCCCTAACCGGCCGAATAAACACCCCTATATATTTTATTATTATTATTATTTTTATTTAATTATTAATTTACTAATTATCTTCATTACCTTAAGTTTTCATAAAAACCTAAGCTAATTTGGGTAAACCTTTTTACATAAATGCAACTTACTAAACTTTCTAAAAATAACTTTTCATTTAACATTTCACTTTCTATATTTAGAAAGTCTTCTATAAATATCCAAATTTCACCCACTATACTTATCTCCTAACATAATACATTTCTCAAAACCTCTTAACACAAACTCATCCAACTATTTACGTAGCATTGCATGCAATACGCCTTTTTTTCCATTATCACTATACGTGAACAAATAAAATACTTATCACTAAACACAAACGCACTCAAAATGAGATGATCATACACCTCAAAATGACATCATGCACCTATTCAAACCACTTAGCACACATATATAACACATAGCACACAAGAATCACACAAAATGAACTCTTAGCCATTTCTAAAGGTATCACTAACCTGATTAAATCACGGGTGTCACAACTCTGATATCTTTCATACTTGTGGTATCTTTCAAAATTGTGTGTTCAACACTCTCGTCTCATGATATCTTCAAAAGTTGAAACTTTTTTTAAGTTGATCAATTTTTGAGGGGAAGCTTTTAAAACCATGATTTAATGATTTTAGGCACATTCTCTACATGTCTGTTTTAGTGTGAAAACATTTCAAAAAATGTTTCATAACCAAATGAATAAGATTAATTGTCAAAAATAGTTGTCGACAAGTGTGTATATATCGACAAGCGCGCTAGCGATCAAAGCTACATCCGTTCTAGATAAATTGAAAACCGCACTACTGGCCCAGTGACCATCCGTTCTAGATATAAACATACTTTGACAAAACTAGCTTTCTCATTTTGTTTATAACATATAACAGTTGTTCAATCTTGATTTCACAAGTAATATAAAATGTCATAACTATACTATGTGGTGTCATAATTGGTGTAGAATTGAGGGGGAGCAACAAAAAAACGTTTAAATAATTCATGCAACACATTTGGTATCATTTTTCCTCCCAATGAAATTTTTTCATGTTCCAAGTTTTAATCAATTGGTATAAAAATACTAAGAGATTTACTATTTCCATAGGGGGAGAAACTTGATTAAAATGTGATCTGAGAAAAAGAAATATGATCTATAAGATACAAGAGTTTAAGTGCAATTAACTCTTTCCTCCATGTACGAAATAATTTTAAATATCGATGCACAAGTGTAGGGGGAGTATTTCAAAAGAATGAAACTCTCAAAGTGTTAAACGTTTTGATTCATATTAAACACTTTGATTGATTTTCAAATGGTTTTATGGTTTTGATTACTATACCCAACAACCAACTACATCACACCATTAATGAAGTCATAAGGTGGTTAAAGTTAGGTATTAGTTATACGATCCAACCAGAACCGAAGGGATCCACCCATGTACATTTCAAAGTTAGATTAGAAGTCCTTAGGTATGATTTGGAGATGAATGAGAAAAAGGGAATAATGTAGACTAAGACATGAGTTATCACCAAAAGAATCACAACATGGTGATAGTATTGACATCTTGGTAAACATTGAAGGGGTTGAAGAATGAAAAAGAAATGTAAGGATAAAGGGTGAAAAGAAAGAAGCTCTCCATATACTTAGGCATAAACCGGGTCAATACATAATCTATCAGAATCAGAAAGATGATTTCTGGTATTGAAGATAGACATCATGGACCTAGTTATACAATGCACAAACCTTCCGAGCCATTCAAGTTTATCTCAAAAGACACTTGCCTCATTTGTCACGGAGATACACATAGTATCTATTGACATCTCACTCCGAGATTGTTGATATTGAAAAGGTGACAGTCAGCTCCAGCCTCCGATCAGTAAAACCAAAATGCACTAATCGAGTCTAGAGCCAAAAGAGATCAAATATAAATCTCATTAGGACACAAAGTCAAAATACACTTGGTGAACAACAATAAGTTCTCAAGTTATAACAGGATTCCTACGAACTATCTTTATGATCTTGCCAGAACATTCAGAGTGATGCTCTTACCATTCCATAGTGATGAATGGAAATCCTTCTAATGTTAACATCAAACAACACTGCGGTAGGTGACATGGGAAATCTTGTAAAATTTCAAACATGTGATAATTGGTAATCCATTGCGATCCAAGCTTATGATTTGACGAGAAACTCTAAAATCGTTGTTGCTTACTTCATAGTGTGTATCAATGATTCACCTATATTCGCCTGTTATCCTTACTTGTCTGGGAAACCGGATATATGAACAACTATGGAATATTTAAAAGCTTCGTTAGTGTCTCCAGACGTGTCAGCTCTAGATAAACCACACTTTTAGCTGGAAAACATGTCAAGGAGATTCATTCATGAATCAAATCCTAATGATGCAGGTACAATATTCATACTTTAAAATGGTCCTCACGGAACCGGAGGTTAAAGTTACCAAAACTCGATGTGTGAACAAGACACTCGTCTATATCTGTTGCTTTATCGTTAACACTTTTAAATGCAGGTACTGACAATGACGTATAATGCGGATTATTGCAAAAGCAATAGAAGTTTTACAATCCTCCTAGGCAAAGTACCTAATCATTATAGTGTAGTATAGGCAAGACTCGGGGGATTGATCATTCTCTAGGGGAATAGTGAGGTAGGTTCGAATTGTATGTTACTAAAATCTAAAGGTTGAGGGAAGAGTATTTTTGTGATTTTATGTTTTTTAGAAAGCAAGTAAAATCTTAGGTTTTGAAGGGGGTTTTAAACTAAGCTAAAACTAATCTAAATCTAATCAAATTCTGAAGGAAAAGTAAAATTGGTGGCTATAAAACCTCAAAGGGTATGTATTATTGTAATTCTAATTGTGTTTTGTACATTAGATTGTATATGTATTTATACTAATACCATAGCTTACTGACTAAGCAACATAACATAACCTAATAGGAACAACCCATCTATACAATTGGGTTGGCCTATTTAGTTTGTTCTAACACGCCCCCGTAAGCTAAGGACGGGCAATAACCTGTAGCTTAAATATTAGAAAAAGGAATCGAGGAGTTGGTAATGGCTTTGTAAAGATATCTGCAATTTGATTATGTGTAGATATATGTTGAACTCGAAGATCTCCTTGAGTAACCTTTTCCCGAACAAAGTGATAGTCTATTCCATGTGTTTTTGTCGCACACGAAGATAGGGTTACTGCAAGTATGTTGCACCAAGATTGTCACACCATAGTATAGGAGTTGAAGATGAACGAATACCAAGCTCATAAAGAAGAGCTTGAAGCCATGTAAGCTCAACAACGGTGTCAGCAAGGGCTTTGTATCCAGCTTTTGAAGAGGAATGTGAAACCGTATGTTATTTACGAGCGGTCCAAGATATATGGTTTGAACCAAGATATATAGAAAATCCCCTCGTGGATCGTCGATCGTCTGAATCCCCTGCCCAGTCAGCATCTGATAAAGCTTCAAGAGAAGTATCAGGATTACCTTTCCATAGCACGTCAGTAAAAGCTTGAAGGGTAAAACAAAAGAATGACGTATGAGCATACCATGTTTAACCGTACCATAAAGATAACGTAAAATCCGTTTAACTGCAGACCAATGATTCTCAATCGAAGCATGAATATACTGACATACCTTGTTAACAAAAAAAGCTATGTCAGACCGAGATATGGTAACATATTGTAAAGAACCCACTACTTGTCGATATTCCATTGGATTAGAGAAAGCAGTACTGTCATCCAAATTGAGGTAACCATGGGAGAAGACACAGGCTTGCAGTTAGAAAGATCATCACTTTGTAATAGCTCCAAAATATACTTCTTTTGAGATAGAAGAATGCCGGACACATGAGGAACAATTTCAGTACCTAAGAAGTAGTTAAGTGGCCCAAGATCTTTTAATGCAAAAGCAAATCCAAGTTGACTAATTATATTATCGACTGTGCCCTTATTATTACCTGTAATGATATTGTCATCCACATATACCAGAATGTACAAAAGTGTGCGTCTACGCGAATAAATAAACAAAGATGGACCTGTTTTGGAGCCTTTAAAACCGAGATTGAAGAGAGCCTTGAAGAGGAGCTCAAACCAAGCGCGCGGGGCTTGCTTTAAGCCATAAAGAGACTTATGAAGTAAACACACATCATGTTGGTCCGTTCTGGATCCAATAAAGCCGGAGATGTTGTTCTATAAACCTACTCCTTAGATTTCATGGAAGCAATGCCTTGTGAACAACTAACTGGCGTAGTTGCCAGTTTTGTTAGTACCACAGTGATAAAAAAGCTGAAGTATTGTCAACTTGACAAATGGCTAAATTTCACATGTAAAATCCTTTTTCAAAGACGTAACTTCTTCTACCATTGACTTGTTATGGTTGATGGTAGAAGCAAGTTGCAATTTTACAGAATGAAGTTCCTTTTTCAAATTTTCTTCCTTAATGTTACGGTCAGTGATAACTATTCTTAATTGTTCATCAATCTTTTGTTCTCTTTCCGTTAATTCAAACCTGGCCCGTCTTTCATACAGTTCAACTTGTTCCTTATAAGTTTCAAGTTCAGCAGTTAGTGAATTATCAACTACTATGTTCCGTGTTGTTTTAGAGACAGACTGGGCATGAGGTTCACACATATCATTATATATCATCATGTATGCATCATTTGTAACAGAAGATACATTGCTTTGTACAACTGGCACTGCGTTGTCCTTTACATACTGATCATACGGAATCATATTACTATTACTCGTATAATTGGCATGTGAGTCAACAACGTAGTTTGGTTGTACATCGTCATGCATCTCGTGTTCTTCATGATGTTCACAAAAATCATCCTGATAGTGATCATGGTCGTGTACCTCAGATAGAATGTCCGAATCATACGACAGACCGGCTTCATCATAAACAGGATCTGCAGATGATAGATTAGTCATGAACATAGTTTGTGCCGTAGGTGCCTCATCAACATCAGAATCAAAAGCATCACAGTCATCAGCTTGAAACACATTATCCACCTTGAGTGCTAAATCCTGAACAGGTTGCTCATCCACGTCTTCTTCAACAGCGTTGTCTTGTCCACCTGTAAGAAATAGTAAATGTTCTTCATCCAATGCCACTCCATTCTCCTGAGCTTGTATCAGTAACATATTGTCTTTAAAGTATTCGGAGTTCTGTAGTCGCTTGGGTTGAGTGCAGTTCCTTGCTATGTGGCCTATACCATTGCAGTTGTAGCACTTAACCTACTTTGCTTGACCTGTATTAGCATTCCCGACTTTGTTCAGAGCTCCCCTATAACCAGCCGAACCTGCACCCCGTGCATTGTTACCCTGTCCTCTATTCTGCCGACCCTGAACATTCTGAACCGTAACCCTGCCGTCTTGAACTGTGGCTTGGTTCCTAGGATATGATGAAGTTCTGAGTTGATTATTTGTTTGAGGAAGGTATGTTTTATGTTGGTCCAAAGTCTTGGACCTGTTTAGCCTTTTGTAAGACAATAGCTAACTTGAATAAATCCAAATCAACTATATGAGAGACAATGACTATGAATACTATGTGCTAATGCGGAATCTTAACACAAGTACTAAGAAGAACACAATGTAAAACTTTGCTATTTGCTATTAATTTCTATTAGAATTCTATTTCAATCTCATATCCTAAACATTGTGCCGTAGAGTTCCTTTTATACACTAAGGAAACCCTAAAGGGCTTTACAAACATGTGAAAGGATAATGCATATCCTTTCCTAAGATATCTCTAAGATAACTATTATGTTACATAAACAGACTTAACTATATGAGACCAGTACTAACTATAGTACCGCCAGACTTAACTTAGTACTGGCAGACTTAACTATGCCTACTAGACTTAACTCTATAGCTACCAGACTTAAGTCTGTTTACAATAATTCCTAACAATCCTCCCCTAACTTGATCTTCACTTGTGAACTTCAAGTTTCTTTGAATATCTTCATTATAAGCTTCCTGAGGATTTTGTAAGCATTATCTTTGGAATTATTCTTGAACTGCAACATGATGATTTTCCTGTATAAACAGGTTCTTGACTTCTATCAGCAACTCTCGAAATCAACACTAAGGATATTTGCAGCATTAAATCTTTTAAACATCATGGCCAACACTTCACAGCTACATGTATAATCTTTTCAGCAACAAATAGACATCAACATTGACTATATGTACATCAGATCATAATGTTTCAATCTATTCTCATCACTTCCAGATGTGTTAACTCCTGAGAGAGGTGAATCATTGAAAATTTAAATGGATTTGATGTCTCTTTAGAAACGGCAGACCAAGCCTGCAAACGGCCTGGGTCCCTAAGAGAAACTAATCTCTTTTTCATTACAGGAACATCCACTGAAGAACATGGAAGATAGTAGGTATTTTTTGATAGTGGATGCTCAGGGTACAAGATAGGTAACAAGGATCAACTGGAGTATTATTGAAGAATTCAATGGGGGAACTTTTACGCCGTTAGAGAGGTATCAAAGGCTACAGTATCCTGTGTAAAGAAGAATAAGGGATGGTAACATTATTAGATTTTGTATATTGTGTCATTTGTAAAAGAATTAGGCATTTTAACATTTTACTCAATAACACAAATATGTGAGAAGCAGCACAATGTTCTTTTTAACGAACTGAATGTCTTGTTGTGTCTTCTGACTTTAAGATTGCCTGAAGAAAATCAGATACTCTTAAACGTGGTCCCTAGAACATCACAATTATGAACAGTTTTTTGACATGAAATACACCTTCTCCTTCTAAAGTTTTGCCTGTTTGATTGCTAAAGCACATCTGACATGAATCCAATTGATGGCATAGAAGATAGGGTCCATATCAATTTTAAAAAACTAAACAACTTGTGAAGGAAACCGTTGTAAAGATTCCTACCTTCAAGGTTTTATTCAAACAAATGACCACACATGTGTTTGCCTCCATCAAAGGCCAACCAACATATGCCTCCTACAAGGCCAAAACAGAGAGCATTAATCACTGAGCCACTACACACCTTGCATATGGAATCTTTGGTCCTAGTTTCATTTAAAGCATTAATCATGCAATTAGATATGCCTTGTAATTACGATTATTGCAACCAGATTTATTATGTGTAATTCTTTTGGCTTCTAAGGATGAAACCTAGCGGCATACTTCAGACCTTTATTAGGCAATTGAAAACCAGCCTTAGATCCCATATTTAAAATCATTAGATCATAATAATTGCACTGAATTAAGAATAATATATGCTTGAATTTTTGTTGGAAAACATGGGAATAAAACAAGAGTATTAGTAATGCCAAGGAATACCACAACAAAATGGAAGTTGCTGAAAGAATGAACAGAACCCAAACTTGAGGCTACTAGAACCTTGCTAGCAGATTCTCATCTTAACCACTCTTCTTTTGGGTCAGAAGCAGTTAGTATGCTTGCTATATCTTAATAGGGTTAAGAGATGACAAAACCCTCAAACCAAACTCCCTAGATCTTTTGTTTGTAACACAAACCATTATTATCTACATAAGACCCTTTTGGCGGTGTCAATTTACCATTCTATATACTCTAGTGTGCTTGGCAAGTTTGATGGAAAATCTAATGAAGGATCTTTAAGTTGGTTACCACTAAAATAGCAAAGGCCCTATAGGGTTTATAAGTTTAGATAACCAACAAAAGAGTAGAAGTAAATCTAAGCATCGTTAATTTTCAATGAAGATAAACCCAATGTCAAATGGAGTAGGATATAGATTGATGTTTTGATATTGGACTATCTTTCTGATCCCTAGTGAACTATATCCTGATCTTTGGAAATTCAAGCTAACCATATTGCAGGTTCTTCAGAGTAATAACCAGTGCAGGTACTTCCAAAGTCTATGCTTACTCTGAGGTAAGAAGATAGGAAGAAAGAGCTTATTGGTTTGTACTTTCCCTACAGCATGTAAAATAATTCCTGAAGAAAAATAGTGAATCAAGACATCTTCCTACAAATTCAAAGAAAAGATGAACCTTGACAGAACCTCAAAAAGAGAAGAAGGATATCCACTATTGACTCTTTAAAGACAATCCAAAGATTCAAGTTTAGAAGAGAGTTGGAAGAAATTGCCTTAAAGCATTTAGGGACAGTCCCTGAAAACAACACTACCAGTACTCCTTCAGTTAATACTTGTAGTCAGACAGTTAATACTGGTAGGCTTGATCATGATGATTCACTTATGCCAGAGCTCGAAATCTTTCACAAGCCTGAGACGAAGATTTAGATTAGGCATCTTATGATAGGCGGGGATTGTGATAACTGACTTCACAGTCTTCCTACAGGAAATGAAGTCAGTCCTACTCCTACACTTGGATCATAGTATTCACCCCAAAAAGTCAAATACTTCTGGTGATCCTTAGTCAGCATTCTGTCAAACTAGGAGCAAAGTGGCAAACAATCAGGAGCGACATGCTCTTACTCATTCAACATCACAAGCATCAAAGAAATAATCACAAAGATCAACAACATTGATTGTTGCATGGTACATCTATCTCAGGACAGAACGCAAAAAGAGATTGCAGAAGCTTTACATATGACAGTTGGAGGTTCAAGCCATGCAATAAGGAACAGTTACAGTTCAAGCTACAATAAGTAATGGGTTCAGGTAGATCTAATCCTCATTAAATGAAGGTGATTGGCACCAAGTATTCTACAGACATAAAAGAGATGAGATAGGAAGTGGTTGTGGAGGATTAAAGCAAGATCTGTGGCCCCAAAGTGGTAACACACAGGAAAAGGGTATTCTGACTTAAGATGAGGTTTTTGCTCCTGTGGCAATAATAGAAGCTATCATGTTGGTTTTTATGCCTTTGTCCTCATTTATGGGGTTTCATAGTATACCAACTAATGTTTAAAAAGTGCTTTTCTGTATGGCGACTATAGATTGAAGAATTTTATGATCACAACCTCCTGGTTTTGTTGATCCTTGATCAAACTACAAAGGTTTATAGGTGTCAAGCTTTGTATGGACTGCACCAGCCCCTAGAGCTTGGTATGCTACTTTTATTCCACATTCCCTAAGAAGCATGGTATTCAAGAGGGGCAAATTGACAATGACTTTGTTCATTAGAAGGAACAAAAGGATATCATGTTGGTCAAGTTATACGTTGATGAAATCAAATAAATGGTCTACCAACAAGTCTGGTGTGATGAGTTTTGAAGCCTTTGATGCAAAGCCGATCTTCAAAAGATTTCCATTGGTGAACTCATATTTTTCTTTAGTCTAACAAGTCAAGCATAACAAGTGAGGAATCTTCATATCACAGGACAAGTATGTAGCTGAGACAACTCCAACGAAATATGATCTTGTAAATGTGAAAGAATGCAATCACACCAATTGAGACCTTTGCCCTTGACAAAGGGAAAAATTATTGAAGGGGGAAGCTTTGATGTGAATGTACACTTATACAGATCCATGGAAAAGGTTCCCTTATGTACTTTAACTGTCCTCTGGACCTGATAGTATGTCTGCAGTATGTGTTTGGTCACGTTTTCCAGGTAACTCCAAAGAACTTCTCATCTCAATGCTGTCAAATTGATCTTCAACAATTATCTCAAGGGCAAAACCAAACTTGGGATTATGTAACCTAGGGAATCACCCTATGTACTTTGAGAAGCATTCTCGATAGTGACTAATGGTGGTCCAACCTTGACATTAAATCCACAACAGAGTGGTTGTCAATTCCTGGACAAAGATTTAACTCATGGAAATGTACGAAAAAACAAAAGCCCCCAGACAACTAGTGTACCACTTCAACAACTGAAGCTGAATATGTAGCTGCTGCAAATTGTTGTGGACAAGTATTGTGGGTTCAAAATCAATTACTGGACTATGGTTTCAATTTCATGAATACCAAAATCCACATTGATAATGAAAGCACAATCTGCATTGTGAAGAACCCAGTATATCATTCTAAGACAAAGCACATCGAGATTCGTCACCACACTTCATAATGATATTGCGTTATGAGAAGAAGCTCATCAGTGTGGAGAAAATTCACACAGACTTAAATGTAGCTGACTTGTTGACCAAACCCTTTGATGGACCTCGGTTTAATTACTTGGTGGTTAGCATTGGTATGATTAACAAATAGCTATTTTTAAGGGGAGGCTTAGTTGTATAGTTTATTTTAATTCTGGTAGCTAAGTAGTCTTAATACTGTTAGTTAAGTTTATATTAATACTGGTAGCTAAGAAGTATATGAATATTGTTAGATTAGTTCATTTTAATACTGGTATTTTATGTCATATAATTTGTTAGTTAAGCATATTAATTCGGGTAGTTAGTTTTTATTAATTCTGTCTATAAATTTCTTGTGCATTATGTTTTTGTTTTATTTTAGACTAATCTTTTGCAGGCATAGCATGATGAAAGGGAGGAGTGCCAAGGTTTTAACTGGTGTACATTTTTCATACATATTTAATTCTGGTTGAAAAAGAGTTAATTCGGGTTGACTCTTAATTAATTCTGTTTGACCAAATTAATCTGGTAAAAGTTTTAGTGGAGTTTAAAAAATGTTAATACTGGTAGGTTATTGTTAATGCTGGTTGCGGGAAATTTGACTTTTTCCTTTATCACTGTTTAAATGTTACCGTTAGAGAATTTTTTTTTGTTTTTTTTTTTTGTCTTTTTATTTTTTTTTTTATTTTTACGGCGCAATAGTCGTACAACAGAGAAGCTATATATAGATAAAGTTTGATTTCTCTTTCATACTTTTCTTTTTATTGCTATCTCCTTTTTGCAAAGTAAAAATTTCCTTTATAACGAAAATAGTCAAGAGTTCTGTTACCAGCATCTACAATTTCAATCGCATCAAAACCCAAGTACATGATACGTACACACACCCAATGGCTCAATTAAAGTATTGTGACAAACACAATCAAGTGGGGTTTTTGCGCAAGCCTGACGAGAGTGCAGGGTTTGCTGAGATAGTGGATTTTCTTCGAGGTTCCAACCTCAGGTATGCCTTAACTACTAATCCAACTATCTATGATTCCCTTGTACAACAGTTTTGGCAGACTGCTACTGCCAATACTAAAGCTGATGGGTCTCTAGAAATTAATGCAACCATTGATACCATAAGGTACACAATCTCTGAGGCGTCAATTAGGGATTCACTTCAATTAGAAGACGCCACAGGAATTACAATGTTGCCAAATGATGAACTTTTTGAGGGAATGGGGCAAATAGGGTATCCTACTGATGGAACCTTTACTTTTTGGAAAAGTTTTTTCACACCCCAATGGAGATACTTAGTCCACCATCTTTTACACTGTATAAGCTCTAAAAGTGGTGGATGGGATCAATTTGGTAGCAATATTGCTACTGCTTTGATTTGTCTATCCACTAATAGAGTTTATAACTTTTCAAAACTTATTTTTGATGGTATGGTGGCAAATTTGAAAAGCAAGACAAAGTTTTTGATGTATCCTCGTTTTCTGCAAATGATTTTGAATATTCAAACGGAAAACAAACACCTTTATCTGGCTGTGAGCCTGACCAAAAAGATCTTTGGGAACATGAAAAGGGGTTTTCGAGGGGCACCAAGACCTTTATTGCCTGCTATGTTACTTGTGGCTACTAACCCAAATGCAGGTCAAGAACATGATGCTGTGGCTCCATCCCAACCATCATCATCAACACCCCCAGTACCATCCACATCATCTACACCTACACCACCACCTATCCATACACCTACACCTACACCACCACCTATCCATACACCTACACCTACACCACCACCTATCCCTACACCTACACCAATACCTGACACTGAACCTACACCATTTGAGCACATCTATGAGGAGCCATCTCCTGTCCACCAACACTTTTCACCCCCACAAGAACAGGCTTCAAGCCAAATGTCTATGGATGATTTACTTCAAGCAGTTCCTAAGTGGATATCAAGAATGGACAGCCTGGAAACGGATCTCAAACAAACCAAGCTGACCATGGGAAATGCTATTGTGAAGTTAGTCAAGAAAGTGAAGAAGTTGGAAGGGTTTTTGAAAAGGAGAAATATGGTTTTGTCAGATTCAGAAGAAGAAGAACCTGAGGCTCAAGGGAGGAAAAGTCAAGATGATCCTCTAGATTCTTCAGAACAAGGATTGGTTACTCCTTCTACAACAAAAGTAAAAGCTTCAGGGGAGGAACAAGTGGAAGACATAAGTCCAAACACTCTTGAAGCAGCCAAAACTCTCTCCAAGGTTGCCTCTTTAAAGCCAAGGTCTATTGACAAGGGAAGGAGATACAAGAGAAGAAAAGAGGCTAAGGGAAAGAAGGTAGTCTCAAGCTTGGATTTTCAAGAAGAAGTTAATACTGGTGCTGAACAAGTTAATACTGCTGAAGGAGTTAGTACTGGTAGTACTAAACTTATTACTGGCAATGAACAAGTTAGTACTGGTGGTGATAAAAAGTCTACTTCTTCTCCTGATAAAGGCCAAAGAGCAGGAAAAGCTCCTATGATCATTGAAGAAACTCCTAAGAAGTCTAAGGAACAAGTTTTACAAGAGGAAGCTAGCCTTGCTGAAGCAATTAGGTTGGATACTTTGCAAAAAGAAGAGGTGGCTAAACAAGTACATTTGGATTCTCTCCTAGCACAAAGGATTGCAGAAGAAGAAGAATTGAATGAGCAACAGAAGAAAAGAAAAGCTCAAGTTTAGTTTGAAGCTCAGCATTACACAAATGAAGACTGGGATTTAATTAGAGCAAAGATTGAAGCTAATGCAGAGTTGTCAAAAAGCATGCTACGAAGTGAAGTACAAGGAGAAGACTTTGCAAAGAAAATGGTTAATCTTGTCAATCAAAGGAAGAAATATTTTGCAGAAGAAAGAGCTAGAGCTAAAAGAAACAAGCCCATGACCCAATCACAGCTGAAGACTTATATGATGAATTACTTGAAGAATCAAGGGATATGGAAGTTATCTCAGCTGAAGAGTTTGAGTTTTGAAGAATTCAAGAAGGAATTTGATAAGCTTGTAAAACAGGTTGAGTCCTTTGCACCAATAAATTTTGAAGCCACTAAAGCTAGTTTGAAAAGATTTGGTGAAGAGCTTCAGACAAAGACTCCAAAAAGACTGAAAGATGATGAAGATGTTGAAGCAAAGGATGATGAACCAACCAAGAAGTCTGGAAAAAGAAGAAAACAGATGGCAAGGAAAGGATTGCATACAAGTGTTGATAAGGATGACTCTAAAGATTCAGATGAAGTTGGTGAGCAAGAAGAGTCTGTCACAGGTACTAAAACTCCAATTGATCTTGTTCCTATAGCTATGAAAACACCTAGTATAGCCACCTATAAGATCTTCAAGCAAGGAGAAAAAGGAGCATACCAAATAGTTAGGGAACTGTTCTTCGAGTTACGGTTCATGGAATCGGACGACAGTGATCAAGACGCGAGATACGCACTTTCTAAACTATTGCAAAGCGGAACGGTGGCCGAATATGAGAATGAGCTATTGATGCTTATGAAACGAGTAACGAGGATCTCAGAATCTTTACTTAAATCGTTTTATATCTCTGGACTTAAACTGCTTCTACAATGTGCACTCTTGATGTTAGCGCCTACAACTTTAGAAGAAGCCTTTTCCATAGCCCGTATAATGGAGGCTCGTTTTGAGACAATTGCAGGGAAAAAGCTGAACATTGAAGAGAAAATAGATATCGTTCTATCATGGCCAAGTGAAGAAGCTCCACCTGAGATTAAAGGGTCCTTAGATGCTGATGAAGATATTGGTGTTGATGCGGTTAGTAGCGCGATAGACTGTGTTATCCATATTGGTGAGAGTAATGAAGTTCGTAGCAAGTTTGGCGAATTTTCAGATAATAAGGAAAGGGTGGTAGAGGTTGTTGTGGGTGGTGGTGAAGCGCTTGGGGTATATCGCGAGAAGAGTCGTGGGGCAGCGGAAGGCGGAAGAAGAGTGTTGTGTTATGTCCAAGGCAGCAGAAGGCGGAAGAAGAAAAAGATGGAGGCTGCAATTCAAAGAAGATTATGGGATCCCGGAATCAAGAGTGTTTTTCAAGATAACACCTTGAGGGCAAGGTGGTTTTGAAGGAGTGAGGAATGATACGCCTGTGGATATGCACAAGGACTTCATGATGGGTTGGAATAACCATCATACTTATCAGTTATTTAGGATATGTGTTTAGGATAAGTATTTGTTATGTTTTAGGATAAGTCTTAAGTTTGTGTGAGTTATCACATAACTAGTATTTAAGGTTTCACAATGTAATCAATTAATCAATCAATCAAGTTTGTCAAATAAATTGTCTAGTCTTCTCTCTATATTCTTAAGGAGCTCGCACACGCTTGAAGTGGTGCTACTATCCCGATACAACCCGAACCGGGTCGTATCAATTGGTGCTTTCATTGTTTCTTTCATCATGGACGAGAACGCAATCCGTTTATTGCTCAAAGATCAGTCGGACGCCTTTACGGCTCGACTTATAGCTATACAGGCAAAACTCGAAGAGACTAAAAATTTGTTACAAGTGCGCCATGGGGGTGGTGGTGATCATGGGTCGGTCATACCGCGAGCCATGCGATTAGATGTCCCAAAATTTAATGGCGCGGATCCTGACAGTTGGATCTTTTCGATTAATGAGTACTTTGAGTTGTTGGATACACCAGTCGACCAACGGCTTAAGGTTGTGGGTTTCAATCTTGAAGGCGAAGCGGCTGAATGGTTTCGTTGGATGACCCGAAACAAGCTCATCAACACGTGGGATGGGTTTCTGGAGAACGTGCTCAATCGTTTTGGCCCGTCTAAATATGAGGACCCGCAAGGTACTCTTTCCAAGTTGCTACAAACAGGTACTGTGGCTCAATACCAGGCTGAGTTTGAAAAGCTCATGAATCGGGTCACGGACATCTCTGAAGCTTTGCTTATATCGTTTTACATCTCTGGTCTTAAACCAAACTTGCAACGGGAACTTTTAGTTTCCAAACCAACAACACTTGGAGAAGCGTTTTCGTTGGCAACAGTTACGGAAGCCAGGCTAGATGACCAACGGTCTCCTACTAGCCTTACAGCCACTACCGCGACCAGTGTGGTCCAACAAAAGCCGTCTGCAACACGAGTTTTGGGCGCAAAAGCTGATGCTGGTAAACCCCCATTATTGCCGACGCCTGCTGCCACTACCAAACCACTTGCAATCAAGTGGATATCACCCGCTGAACGCCAAGAACGCCTCAATAAGGGGTTATGTTTCAATTGTGATAACAAGTGGGTGCGTGGTCATAAGTGTCCGGGGAAATTTCTTTTGTTAATGACCGAGGAAGGTGGTGATACGGGTCAAGAGTTGGACGCGGATGCGGAAGAAGCAGTAGAAAGTGGGGATATTTCCATACTTAACTCCTTGATTGGGCACGGGAGTCCCCGTTCTCTTCAACTTTGGGGGACGATTGGTACAAGGGACGTGCACGTGCTTATTGATAATGGCAGTACCCACAATTTTGTACGGCCTGATGTGGTGGAAAAAATGCAACTACCCGTTGCATCGACAAAAGCTTTCAAGGTGTATATTGGAAGTGGTGAGTCGTTATTGTGTGAGAGGGTATGTTCACAAGTAACCCTTTGTATGCAAGGGCTGACAATAGAAGTAGATCTGTATGTATTACCAATGAAAGGGCCTGACGTGGTGTTGGGGATTCAGTGGCTGCAAAAGTTAGGGAAGGTAACTCTGATCGCCAGCAGAAGATGATTTCATTCTCCGCAATTGTTACGTATTCCTTGAAACGGTGGTCTCTACGAATGAGTCGGATCAGCCTCCATCGTATGCAAGCATTATTGGAGGCCGATGATATCTATGGGGTGTACGAGTTTCATAGCTTGCCAATGGATGGAGAAGGCGATGGTGGCACACCAGTAGGGTCGGAGGCAGAACGTCCAGAAATCGAACAGCTTTTGGGACGATTTGCGTCACTATTCCAGAGCAGTTGCTTATGCGAAACACAGTCTCCATCCTTTCAAACCATTGAGTTAATTCAACAACTCCCTCAGTGCCTTTGAAATACAGAGGTTGGCACTTCATGAAGTCTTGATAGGTGCACTCTCGAGCAACGCGTTCAGTCCTCCTGACACCCGTTCCCGAGGTATGGCTGTCATCGCCATTCCTAGTTGCATCACGTGCTGCCAGTGCAGCAGTGACACCTTGATCAATCATTGCCTGAAGTTGGGCATTGGTGACAGATGTGGTAGTAGTTGTTGTTTCTGGGGCTGGTCTAGCCCTCGTGGTTCTTTTCGGTGCCATTTTCTTCAATCACAAAAAGTATAACACCCGTTAGATTTCATAAAATCTTAACCATGACATAACATATACACAATAAATAAAACAAGATCACATCCCACAGTGAAATATATAACTGAACTGAGTTCAACACTGGTATAGATAAATCGACATTCATTCACACAAATTCGATTACAACCAAAACATATTACATTCCTGACATAATACCACCATTCTATATATACATGGAAAACATACACGATTTCTTGATACAAGAAATGAAAATACAAATCCTACTACCATGCTAGCTGGGTATAAAACCCATAATACTTAGCCGGCTAACAAAAGATAGCTACGAATACAACATAAACCTAGAGCCCTACTAGCCGGGAGTCACCCGTAATACTTAGTAGGCTATATACAAAACAACTAGTCATAACCTGATCTATGAACTACTACCGTCCTCCTCCGGTGCAACTGGCTGTGCTAGACCTCCAGTGGGTCCCTGCTGTCCCTGCAGTGCCGTCACCTATCCCTGTAAAGTGGTCACCTGTCCCTGTAGTGACTGCATCAATGTCAAAGTCTACACAAGCTACTCCTATCGGGTACGTTCAAATGTTCGTAATGCTGCAATCTTTGCCTGCCTCATGTGGTCTGCCTGTAGCATCTCTAAAGTCACAGCCTGACTCCTACGGTCAGCTGCCTGCAACTGTGAAATCATTGCCTGCTGACTCATCACTATAGTGCGTAATGCCATAATCTCTGAATGTACCATATAGCTAACCTCTATGGAGCGTCCCCATGCCTCCCGGGAAACCAGAGCCTCCTGATCTAGTAGTGGTGCAGTCTTATAGTGGTACTGACTATCATCAACCAATGTCTCAACTCTTTGATATATCTGGGTCTGCTTGTCCTGAGTATCCCCTTTCACAGCATAGATATCCTGTGTGTCCTGCTCCTGAACTGCAGCAAGCTTGGTCACCATAGTATTGACCCCTTCAAGGGTCATCGGTGCTACCTCCTCAACAGCCTCTCTCAGGTCTACCCAAACATCTCTAATCCGATAGCTGACCTCCTCGGCTCTCTGTCGTCTGATCTCGGTATCCATAGTACCGACAAACCCATAGTCTGCCCTACAACCTCCAATCGGTCTAGCGGCAGCAACATCTAAACTCTCTCTCACCTCGCATCTCAGACCAAGATTAATACCCAACCTCTTCCGAGGTGGTAGTGTAATCTCGGGTCTGTCTGCCCTACGGTTAGAAGATAGTAACTAAAAAGGTGGTGATGAAGTAGGTAGTGGTAATGGATAAGAATTGGATGGTGTCTCGGCTCTTAGCCAAATCATAGCAGCTCGATAGCCCAACGGACGGATAGGACTAGCAGGTGGTGATGCTGGAAATGGGGGAGATGGTATATGTGGTACAGGAGATGATAGTGGAGTAAGTGGTAATGGTGGTAGGGTGGTTAAGGCAAGAAGTCTCTCGACCTCTTCCATAGGAGGAAGTGATATGGATGGCTCATCCCGGATAGATATCCTGGCAGTCATACAGTGTACAGGTGGGACAAAGTCAGTCAGAGCTGGGTGCTCCTCCTCCTCTTCCTCATCCTCGTCCTCGTCCTCCTCCTCCTCATCATCATCAATTCTTCCCTATCGCAGGGTATCGCTAGATCCTACTCTGGGGATCCTCATGTCCTCTTGGCTCCTCCTCCGGAATCAATGGACTTAGGAAACATATCCTGGTGAATCTGTAGTGGTGTGAGGCTTATAAGCAGCAGGGAGTGGTTGCTCCTCGGAGGGTGTATCTCTACTCCTGTGGTATGTACTCAGGGTACATCGGCTCAGGAATAAAAGTCTAGTGGGGGTGGCGACTGTGGCTCCTCGGGGCCAGGTATGTAGTTAGGCGATGGTGGAACCTGATAAGCATCCATTATGTAAGCATATGTATATATCAATCATGAATATCTGAAAATCCAAAATAACTTATATTAGTATTTAATATAAGACTCTTATATTAATATACATTTATATCATAATGTATATATCAATCATGAATATCAATCATGCATGCATCTAGCCTAACCGACTAATGCACAAGTAACGTATGTATGTATGTCCCGTGAAAAACCCCTTTTGTATATAAGCAATGTTTGAAAACGGTTATAGTCCAGCAAAAACATTTTGACCTGGTTCTCTATAACCTTGGCTCTTGATACCAATCTGTAACACCCCCAAATTGGGTCGCAGCGGAATAAGGGTCGGGCGTGTTTACTTTCAGTATCATAGCACAAAGGTATATATTGAATGACAATTAAAAGTCGTTTTAAATAAACAGATACATTGGATTTAACAAAAATGTTACAAATCTTGGAAGCTTCACTTGTTTACATGTTATTATTTTTTTTTTTTTTTTAACAAAGATTTCCAGCCCATAACAGATATACAAAATGTAATGCGACTAAATCTTTAATGCAGGACATCCAAAACATAACCACCAATGTATCCTTTTGACCCCGTGCCCTAATGATCGTCCCTGGAAAAACATTGATTTTAAGAACGTCAACATAAAGTTGGTGATAATTAATAGGTTATGTAAAGGTAATAAGCAGGAACGCAGCTTTCCCGTGATTAATGCAACAGATGCAGACATCACAAAATGTGTAATTCGTTTTCCTATAGCTCTGACACCAAAGTGACATAAATGATACAAAATATAAAGATGCCTACATTGCCGTGACGATGTTAAACCCGTAACCATCCAAATCCGACCTGATATACGTTCGTTTCCCGTGATAGCTAGTCACCCGAACGAGGAGGTCATTTCCCAATTAGTTCTTCTCTATAATCATTCGCGCTCACATTCCAGTAATTGACAGTTCATGATTCATGGGCATAGTGGGTTATCGCTACTTAGGAAAAACGTAATCATGATAAAATGTACACTTGCGTCCAATTTGTAAAACATGCATATGTTTTTCACCTCAAAAACTTGTAAATCAATAATTATAAAACATGGGGTTATGAATTCACCTTGAGTGAGTAAATTGATAATAAAATATCTCAAGTAAAAACGCGTCACGCTAACGCCCGAATGCAACCTAGATATTATAGGTCGAATCTGTAACACCCCCAAAAATATGTCGCAACAGAAATATGTCAGGGGGCATTACTTCATAATACAATAGCACAAGATACAAGAGAACGACCTCTAAATGTGTCGTTTGAAAGTATCTCGTTTGTTTTTCTTTGAAATTGATATAACATGTCCCATAATTTGCTTCCCAAGGAAAGCTTAAAAATTAGCCAACGAGATTTTGTTCATTTGTATGTAAATAGAAATCCATAAATGAAATCTTGTCAATTTTAGACTCCATTGCATCATCAAGTAACCAATGCATCAATTTCACCTGAGAAAAACATGCTTAAAAGTGTCAACATTAAAGTTGGTGAGTTCATAGAGTTTTGTAAGTATAAATATAAATGTTGAGAATCCAAAGATTTATAAAGTATGTATGACCATTTCAATCCTTATAATAATCGCCAAAAATGTAAGAGTAAATGTAGAACCGAAAGAGTTTAGTGTTTATTGCTTCGCCGCAATATAATGAAAAGTGTTCAGAAATTAGTAATGTTTAATAAGTAGTATGGACAGTGAAATCGTTGATTTTCTAAAATGTACTGGGTTCTATAACAAATAACTAAACCAAGTACCACATAATTAATATCTACTGTTGCGCTAAGCTCATGACACTGAAGCTCGACATATATGTATGCAATTTAATGCACTAAATGTGCCCGTGTAGATGTTCAAACCCGTAACATCCAAATTGTTCCGACATGTATGCATTCGTGTTTCAGTACTGTCGAAACCCGAACAGGGATGTCAATCCCAAATAGATCTATTTATACACTCGCGCTTCCTCAACCGGTCCTCCGGTCAAGAAATTGACAGTTCCATGATATATGGGCAATGGGTGGGTTATGTTTACCCTTAGGACATGTAATCAGGAGCGACACTGTTAACGAAAACACTTGTGTCCAATATACATATTAACTGTTGTATTCGTAAATAGCTTTGAGTACTTAAATCCATAAGTAGAAAAGAGTGATATAAATCAAGTAATTGATTTTGTAATGAGTATGTAAACAGTTTCGTAAACGTGTATGCAAATGAGTATGTGACAAAGTATGAAACCAAGTTTGTAATCAACCTTGTAATTGTGTTTGTAATAAATTGCAAAATCAAGTATGTAAAAGATATTGTAAACGAACATGTAAACAAGTTGTATTGAGCATGTATCCTCCCCCGAGATTTGTAAAGTAAATGTAAAACAAGTGAAAGAGGGGCTATAAACTCACATCGATGATGAAGAACGATTGGCGAAAATGTACACATTTAACATGCACAACCCGAACGGAAAGACCGGCATGGTTCGACCGAGAAGTAGTAACTAATCTTAACAGCTAAGTCCCACTAGCCTAGGATAATGCGTTTGGATTCTTTTCCGATAAATGATTACATCAACGCGACACGTTGATAAAAGATTTAGATTTAAAGTTGTAATAGTTTGGTGGTTGGTTAAATAAATAAATCAAAAATAGACGCAAAGTGTGTAATATATATTCTTTATATATTACTTATGAAAAAATAACCTTTATTAATTCTACTGTGAATGTATATAACGAAGAAATCAATCCAAAGATTTTATGAGAAGGTATATTATACCTTGAAGAGGTTTTATATAATAATGTGACTAATTAATTAAACCAATTAGTTTTGACCAACCTTTTTAATTAATGAAAAGGCTTTGTTCAAGGTTGACACATGTCTTTAACGTTATGGGAATTACTCCAAACATGTCTGTAACAGTTTATAACCATTATAAAATATAAAATAATATTTTATAAATTATATTTCGTTTTCTTTTCGACAAGTCGTGTCTAAAATATTAATCTCTTTGTAAAAGTATAGTTTTTGTCCGTTGTCAAGTTTTCGTATAGTTATATTTTAACATATCTTTAAAACATATCTTAGTCCCTTTTACCGGGTTTAAAATAATAAGAGTTTTAGTAAAACGTTACTAAATATAGCAAATTATATAAATTTCGCCATGACCTTTCCGTTTATAAAACAATCCCAAGTCGAAAGACTTTGTTGCAAATCCATTTTCCATATTAAATTTCAATTAGAAAACATCTAGTAAATTTCAAGTGTATGTATGTATTATTGTCGTTATATACATATTATAAGTTGTTCGAATGTAGCATTTTAAATTCGTACAATGGTCAAATATTATATATCGAAATAATTATTTTGTCACATTTATTTAACCAATCAACCACTATTATATATCCGATTTTATATTTATCCAAAACTCAACATATTTATTTTAGCCGTTTTTATATTAAACCAAACGCACCATTTACGGTAAAACTGCTCACCCAAACGCCACCCTAATCTTGTGAACCCAAATCAAACGCCTCTTCGGCTGCTACCAAATAACAAACGCCCCTATGTTGTTAATTCATATCCAAACACATCTAACTTCGATACTTAATATCAAACAATCGCACCTCAGTGCAAGGTCTGCCTATAACCAAACAGCCCCTTCGGCTGTTTTATTAGAACCAAACACACGTAGTGGCTGTCCCACAGCCAAACACACCCTTATTGATTTATATCAAAACAAACGCACCCTAATTGTTGCTAAACAAACACCCTGCTGTTAAAAAACAATACGCACCGCTGGTGGTTTGAACCCGACACACCACGAACCCTTGTGGGTCGTGGTTTGGGCTTCAACCGAACCACCAAACGCACCCTCGGTTGTCGTGAAACTGCAGAAACCAAACAGTCTAGTCTTGTTAATTCAACCCACGAACACCCCTTTCTTGTTGCTTATCCTAAAACGGACGCCCCTTGGGTGGTGGTTCAGACCAAACCGAACGCACCCTACGGCGTTGTTTACAGGACCAAACGCACCTTGTCGCTGCCAAAACCCAGAAACAAACACCCTTGTTGGGTTCTTATACCAAAACGCACCCTATGTGGGTGATACAAAACAAAACCGGACGCACCCCTTTCGGTTATTTTATAACCCAACGCAGCCTTGCTGCTGTCATAAAACCGACGCACCCTTTGCGTGCGAAAAAAATTTTATTTTTTTTTTATGTAAAACCAACCGCTCCCTGGTGCTGTGTGACGGCCTACCGAACCAAACCTCCTTTGTGGTGGTTTCGCCACTGAAACAAATGCCCATTTTTGGTGGTGTCATGATGCTGATATGACGTGACGATGAGGGGATGACGGTGGTGAGTTATGGTGCTGTGGGGGCTTTGTGATGTTGATGATACCATGGTGGTTGGTTTGAGGCTGGCTCGTGGAGGGAGAGTGATGTAAGGGATCGAGTAGATCGGGTGATGAGTAACCTTTTTGGTTTTGGTCGGAAAAATCCGCCGAAAAACTTTTTCGGCGGCGGCGCGGTGGTGGCCGGCGGTGGGGGAAGCTCACCGGAGAAGATGACCGGAATTGGAGAGGGAGAGAGAGATGTAATGTATGTGTGTGTATATAAAGATGGAATGAAATGAAAAAAGATATAAACTTTTATATATATATTAAAACTTTTAAAAATAAGTGACAAGTTTTAATAGTGTAGGGTTTATTTTGTAACTTTTTAGTATAGTTTTTTGAAACTATCGGTTCGGGACTCGTTTGAAAGACTTAACGGACGATTCAACTCTCGAAACTTGTGCCATTGTTTTTCAAATCATTTTTCTAATAAAATGATGAGCATCGCTTGATAATATTTCATAAATATTTTATAACATTTAATAAAATATCTGTTATTCATTTTGCGAACCGGTTTTGCCTCGTCCGAAATAGAATGGATTTAAGCTCGAGCATTTGCGTTATCACAACGCTTTTCATTAAAATGATGAATAATTTATTAATATTTTTATTAAATAAATACTGATAATTAAATAACAAAACAAATTCAATTATTTTTGTGTGTCCGCGTTGCAGGTTGTTCGTTAAATATTTACGGTGCTGTTTTAGCCAAGCTAATGAAATGTGATGGCAATAACCACGGTCCAAATAAGTTGAACCAATAGGAACCAACTTGATCTCGATCCCTGTGACAGTGAGATCTTCGCAACCTGCCCTTGCTACCAAAGCCACCAACACATACTCTTCGTCTTCAGTGTTTGTGTCGTCCAAAAGCTCATTTAAACCGAACCTGGCTGCACTTGGCATCAACATTCCACCTTGTTGGTTGTCACTGTGTGGAACCTGTGCAAAAGAACCAGCAAACTCAGGATCACATGTTGTTGGCAGTGTCCCGTTTATGTCAACTTTATCATTCACAAACGCGTCGAATTTCACAAACTTGTTGCTGTTGAATTGTATCCCGTTTATACACAAAATCTCATTCTCCTTGGCCTTCTCCTCGGGAGTTCTATTCTTAGTTGGCCTTTTCACACGAACCTTGAGAAGTGGCACCACACTCGCTGGTTTCTTAAAGGCTTCCTCCACCGTTTTCGTCTCTCCAATAAGTGCCTTCGATAATTCTTTGGACTTCTCCTTACGTTGGGCTGGTCGACTGTTCTTCCAAAGTGTTTTTGACTCTGCAAAATCATATTTGAGCTTATCTATGTTGACAGAGTCTTTGTTGTAGACACGTACAAGATTCTCATTCTCGTCATAGAACACATATGATGCATTTAACCAGTCATCCGCGGTCGGTTCTGAATGTCCAGGAATGCCCAAATCCTTCCACAGTTTCCACATACGGTCGACGTTTGCATGGTGAACGTAAAACACAGGGTCATATCCCGCAGAGTAGAAGTTGCCCATGTCCTCTCCATTAACCTGACTTGAGTCACCTACCCATACGTGTACAGCAGTGTGAGAATTGCTTTCCACAGACCCGACTGACGGCGTACCAGTCATCTCCCCAGCCGTGTATTCTCCTCCAAAGAAGCCTTTCCAATCAGTTGCGTTTCTGATCAGATCTTTGTACACCATACTAAGATTGCAGGCTATCTGTCTTTCCCTGTCTAGTTCATTTTTTGCCTTGCCTCCATTGAAGAACAGATCTACTACTTTTGGTGGGAGATGACGTGCTTCGCGGTATACATCATAGAGAGGATTTTTGTTTTCAAACAAAGGGTCGTCATCTTTTTCTTCTACAAAGATTTGAGGAATTGTCATTCCTTCTGGATTGTCCCAGTTCCAGTAAGGTAACGCGAAATCATCATCCCCACTGTACTTTCTGAGAATTCTTTCATAGAAATAAAGGTACCAACGATGGAATGGAAAGAAGAGCCACGAGTTATGAATCTGAATTTCGATTTTTGGGAAACCGCTTGCGACTTGAGTATAACCACCGTTACAATAAGCACAATGAATTTTAGCTTGGCTTACGAAACTGTGCGGGTGGTCATCTGGGAGATCCCGAATGGCTTTAATAGCTTTCTTGTAGCTTCTCACTTGCTGTTCCGACCCTTTATGTGCCGGCCATCGCACCCTGGTCTTTTCATTACTTGGAAACACAAACGGTTGAATCGTCTTGCCGAGGCTCGGAGGGCAGCATTTCCCTGTCCTTACACCCCCCTCCTTAAAGCCTGTTTTTGCTTCCTGGCATATGGACGTGATATCAGGAGCCATTATGGGACTAGCCAATGCTGATGGCAACGAAGCAATGCTAGCAGCGGTATAGAGTCCACCAAGCCCCACGAGAAGGTTCCTTCGGTCTACATTATTGGGTATTATAAGCTTTTGTGTTTCTAGTAGTATGAGTTGGTTTTCGTTGTCTTCAGGTGAAGCGTTGCATGAGACTTTGAAACCATGCAGGGTTTGGTTGGTTCGAGTCTTGGAGATGAATTGTGAGTTGGTGGAAGTGGCTAATTGTTTAGATGGAAATGAAGTGAATGTGGACGTTAAAGGGACTAGCGTAGAAGACATAGTTGGAGAAAAGAGAGTGTGTCTCAATATGTAATTCGAGTTCCTATTTATAATGGATTCATGTTTAAGGAAGACAAAAGTAGGTATGAAATATGAGGTTAGTATTGTCACGTTTATTTAAGTTTATATTTATAAGGTTTTTTTTATCTTGTGCCTTAGGGGCACATGCTAAGAACATCAAAAGTACACAGGTCTCACAGAAAAGTACACAGGGATTGCAATTTTTGAATAAAAAATTGAATTGAGAACAATTTTTTAATGGGAAAATTCCGCCGTTTAAAATGTTTACTCTTTCTAGACCTCAAAAAATAAATTTTCAAAATAGACCAGTTGCTTAGTCTTTTAAGTTGTCAAAAAAACTCTTTATTTTCTGTGTAAGTTACTTTTCAGACATGTTTTTAGGAGACATACTTAATGTACTTTTAGAAGACTTCTTTTTTATCCTTTTCTAAAAAATTAGTCAAACATAATAGTACATTTATAATCCAAAAATTAGGCGACTGACGGCATATATACTTTAGGCGACTTTTTAAAGTTAACTTTTTTATTTTTTTATACATTGATAGTTGTGAAATCAGTACTGGTATATGTGATTTAGGCGACTTACGACTTTTGTACTTTAAGAGACTTTTTTACTTTTTAATTTAAAATACACTTTTAGCACTTATTATTTTATTTTTTTAATTCATATCACTTAAACACTTAACACTTATTATTTTATTTTTTTAATTCATATAACTTAAACACTTAGGGTGCGTTTGGTTCAAAATTTTTAAATCATAAGTTTCTCAATCCTGAGAGGTTTTACATATAAGAGTGTTTAAAAACTTGACATATGAATCACAACAACCTGTTTGGTTTGCTGAAATATGAGAAATAATATGATACTTGTATATTGCTAAATGACATCCCTACCCTTCCTTTATCCCAAAAGCACATACATCAGCATGTCTTCTTCCTCCAACCAACCACAAGAACTAAAAAAAACAACATAAAAGTAAAGCATAAAATGTTACAAGATTTCTCCAAAAGGAATTATAACATTAATATGTAAACCAAATATCGAAGTTGTGTGTGAGTTAAACACACAAGTTTTTTTAAAACCCCAAATTTTTTTTTGAAAACACAATTGCGTTTCTTGACAAAAATTTTTTTTTCGTAAACAAAACTCGACTTCCTTGTAAACAAATCTGTTTTGGTTAACAAAGATTTGGTCTTTTTGATGAACATTGTATACCCGAATGAGATTTTATATAAAATGGACATATGAATGTTTAAGGTTATATCTTTTTTGTGTAATTTGAGTTTTAGTGACATATAAAAATCTTGCCATGAAATTATTGTTGAAGACTTGGTGTTATCTTACGGATATTAAGATATGACGATAAGGTTGATAAGAGGTGTTTTCAATGACGTGCAAGAACACATGTCAAGGGTTGCGTGTTTGGTTGGTGGTTTTTTTTTTTTGGGGGGGGGGGGTGGCGGGGGGGGCCTGCATAAAAGAAAAAATAAAGTGTTCTATAAGCAAAACTTGTTTTCCTAATATAAAACCCAACCTAGTGCTTATTTATTTGACCAATGAAGAATCACAGATAAAAAAAATTACTTTTGAAGTTTCTTTTAAAATATGCGTGGAAAACTAGAAGGGGGTTTTAATATTTTACCACTTTTTGGTTTAAGGTTTTAAAGTGTTTATAAAAATTCTAGATTCGACTTTATGTGAATTCAACACTTGCACAATATGAACAATATACTTATCTAAACAATCAATAGGATAGTATGAAAAAATAATGTAAGACAAGAGATAAGAGTAAGAACAATCAAACCACAACGCGAGGATTTATAGTGGTTCGGTAACGAAGCACCTCTTCGCCCTACTCCACTCCTCGAGCACCTAACTCGAGAGTTTTCTTCACTATGTCAACAAGCTCTCTTATGGCGGAGAAAACCTTACACAACTTTCGCTTATCTTGATTTCCGACACTAAGCTAGATGTCGAGTTCTAATCTTAGCTAGAACCAATCTACCACAACTTCACAACTTCACTACACAAATTGACTTCACGACTTGATCACGACTACACAACTTCTTCACACCTTAGTTTTCTTCACACCACTACTTCACCAAGCCACTACTATAATCACACCTAACTAACACTACTAGGAAAGATCACCAAGATCTAACTATACTTACAACAATCACCAAGATCTAACAACTACACAACTTTACAAGATTTATAAATGATTTACAAGTTATGATATGGATGCAATAAGATTGCAACAACATACAAAGGTGTAATACTTCTTCACTTGATGATGGAAGTATTCTTCTCTTGCACTTGAGGAATTGAGCTTTGGGCAATTCACTTGGAAATAAAGCTGTATGATTAAATGATCATGGATTTTTTAGAGTGATGTGTGGGCTGTTTTAGACAGAAAGAATGCGTGCAAAAAGGTGAGAAAATTAGTGAGGAATAGTTCCAGTATTTTATAGGACAAACTGGAGGGGTCAGTATTTTGGGCAGGTCCCTTAAAATTACGGGGGCGGCCCCAGATATTGGCGATCCCCAATTTGGTCCTTTTGTGTAGGGATAATTTTCTAGAACTTTATAGCCTTTTTACGGTGCCGAAAATTGGGAATTTCAAATTGTTTATTTTGAATAAAACCTTTATTTTAATTGTAGATACTGTTTTGTAATTTTATAAAATGTGTACAACATTTTATAAAGTGTGGAGTTGAATAAAAAAATTTTCCTTTGTCATAAAATGCATTAGCATTTTATTATATTCATAACTTGAAGTGATATAATTTTGGAAATAATAAATTTACTACGGTTGTTTACGTTTAATTTTTTTACAGTGACGTTTTTTATTTTATGATTATCAAAATCGATAAATATGTGAAAAATATAGTACTGTTTTTAGGCATTATTTCTATCAACAATCTCCCCCTTTTTGATGATTACAAAATTTAAATTCATTAAATGTAAAATTATTTTTAAACAAGTATTTAGTGAGTTTTATGTCATTTCTCCTCTTTTTTGTAGAATCAAAAAGGCATCGTCGAGAATTGCTAGTAAAATCGACAGAATAAATGCTCCTCCTTGATGTGTGCTCCCCCTCGTTCGAGGGCACCAAGGAATCGAGCTATGGTTTCTTGGCTACAAAAACGAGTTAGAACAATACAAATATTTCTAACATGTAGCAAGAAGGAAGGAAAAATATGACAAGTGCAAGCAAACGTTAAAGCAAAAGATACTTCATTCATTTATGACAATGTGTGTGAACTTCACACAAGTATACATAAAGAAAAACAAATATGCTTTAGAAGCATATTAATACATAAAAAAATCCTAAATGGACATAGAATGATTTTTGACTTGCTTGCGACACAAAAGGGTTTGACAATTATTTGGAGACATATTATGAGATTAGTTGGTCGAAGAGTTTGGAGCGGAGGCGGTTGTGGAAGGGTAATCTATTTGAACTCTAGATGGTGGATGAGGTCGAGTGAGGAGGAATTCAATCCAATTTATATCCTCACTTAAAGCAAGGAATTGTTTTTGGGTAAAGATGCAACAAGGGCAATACCCAACATGGGTTTCAACTTCGTTAATGTTGAGGGTCTGTGGTAGGTTTGGAGAGTAAGGTGACGAGGGAATGTTATTTTGTTGTTGTGAGAGATGCATGGCTAAGAGATTTGACAGGTCTTGTAGTTGATTAATATCATCAACTAGGCTTTCTCTACTTGGAGATAGAGGTGGTGTGTGTTAAGTTTGGTTGTCACTTTGAGGTAGAGCTTGAGTGTGAGTAACATGTGAATTGATGGGTAAGATAGGAAATAGAGGATGTGAGACAACTTGTAATGATGTGGGAGTGCCTTAATGTAAGGATTTGGTGATGCATGATTGGGGTGATTGTTTAACATGCGATGTATCATGATGAGGAGGAGTGTTTTTGGCATTGGAGTGTATGTAACTTAGATTGAGAGCTCATTGGATGTGTTACAAGGGTTTAGGTTTCTTCCACCAAATAGGATTCACACTTATTTGGCTACCCATTGATGGTTTGGATGTGGGGTGGTTTGTTAGTCAAGATGTCAAAGCGCAGTGAGGATGATTGGTGATAGATGATATGTTTAGGTATGTATTATATACTTAGGAAAGATATAAAATAGGAAGAATGAACATTTAAAGGATTAAATCCAAGAATGTTTGTGAAATTTAGGAAAATACATAGCTAAGTCTATGGGGTATATGGTCTAAAAGGGATGAAAAAACTGTTTTACGTCAGATTTCACTCTCATCACCTAAACTTCTTTCTACTGAGTCCTCCTACTCTCTCTGCCACCCACTCTTACGCGCGTCTCGACACTTCTCTCGACAGAGATTCGTGATATATATTATGATCATCCCACAAAACTATTGAGCGATACCTTCTCTAGGACATATCACACACAACAAACGCGAGAGATTGTCCACGCGCAGCACACACTTAACCTATCAATGCTCTCTATAAATATAGAAGACCGACTGGAGTCTCACTTTCAGCCAAGCATAACAATTCTGAAGCATCTCTCTCCCTAGTTCACGTTCACTAGAGAGTCTTCTCTAGTGTATCTGCGTCCACACTACACCATCAATGCAAATCCCCGTTGTGATTAGGTCCTAACACACACCAATTACAGTCACTAACAATAATATCATCTGTTCGAGAAATTAAAGAGGAAATTTGAAAATATGAATAAAAACAAAAGATCCTTCTCACTTATCAGCGACGCGCTCTGTATATCAAGTATCATATTGAGCAGCCCGCTTCCACGTAGACAATATATCATCTTTCTAGAAATAGGAAGAGGAAATTTTGAAGATATTGAATAAAAACAAAAGCTTCATACGAAACGTATAGTACATTTCTGTAGTTTGAAATGACAATTATCTTATAGTATAGTAACATCTAATAGGCGATCGAAGAACATGTAAGACATGGTTAATCTTATTCAATTAGCAGTAGAGTCTGACTTGGTAACTAATTTGAAAAACCATATTATTGGTTCACAAGGCAAAAGAAAAAATTCAAACTTGGATATGCAGCAAAGCAAGTTGTGTAAGAGTTGGTTGCTTACCCAAAATTTATCTATAAAAGTAAAAATTCCATAAAAGCAGATTTGGTTATAGTAGTAGTAGTTCAAAAGATAATATGAGAAAAAAAAATGAAACTTGTGTAACAAGTAACGCTGTTGCAAGACTTGGTTGATAAACCCAAAAAGTTAAACAAAAATCCGAATTATTAGAAATGAATTTAGAGTACTAACAAAGCTGAGTAGTCTATTAGATATGGTTCTAGTCTAGCTAACTTTAATCCTCGGCAATCATATCCTATGTAATGTTCGGTTCTACACTAAGCTAAAACCAAAATGGAACCGGAATGAAACTCGCACCGATTTTTGGTCTGAAAACGAACATAATGGAATTGAGTTATTGGTCGTAGGACACTTAATTAACCTAATCAAATGAAAAAGAAAAAAAATCATAAATTTGTATGCAATTTTATTTTGACTATTTTTATAACTAAAGAAATTATTCGAGGTTAATATATTTTGGGGCTTAACTTCGGGTTTAAAACTAACCTAATATAATTATATTTATGTTTTCAGATTGGTTTGGTCTGATACTAGTTTGATTTCCGTTCGACTATTTTCAAAACATACGAAAAAGAACTGACGAGGGGGTGATAAAGAGAGATTTAACGTTTTGAATGGATTATGGGCAATGCGGAAAACTTGTGAAGAAACGTGAGTAAGTGAAGGAAAAAAGTTCTCAAGTTGAAGAGAAGGTACGCCGTAAGAATATGTTGGATGTTGATGAAGCTCTTGATGGCGAGAACTCAAGGTGAATTCTTTTCAAGTGAGGGAAAATGACGAGGACAAGATTCGAGACAGAGCGTAGAAATTATTTTCTCTACGGTGTAACACTTTGATCCTTGTTATGCCGTAGAGCTCTCAAACTCATACTCCCTCCGTCTCATATTAAGTGTCCAGTTTGATTTTTTGAGGTCTTTTTTCATCAACTTTGACCATAAATATTTATGTTTGTGTTATATAATATTTAATGAAAATTATACCAAGGAAAAATACATTCAAAACTCTATCAATTCATATACTTTGCATCAAGCATCAAGGTCAAAGATGAAAAAAAGACTTGAAAAAGTCAAACTGGACACTTAATGTGGGATGAAGGTAGTAGCTGTCAAGATCGTGAGTAAACCTGTAAGAAAGTACAATCTTACGTGCTCACTAGCTAAAATCATGTAGGATCATTATAGAATCGCATGTGAGGTAGGATCGTAAGTAAGATCGTGGGATCGCACGCAAAATCGTAGGATCGGCTCTCGATCCGATCTTACCAATTTGATGAGTTATCTTATTATTTTACGTCAAAACCTTATATAAGACTTGCATTTTTTTTCCTTGCTATTATATTACTTTATTTTTTTTTAACAGCACTTTATTAAAAAACTAGCAAGAAGCTAGAAGAATTATAAAGTTACAAGATGAGGATTTTTTAGCCAATCAACCCAACTAAATGACACATTACATCTAAACCGACTCCAATAAAAAGAATACTCATGCTACTTTTTGAGTTCCTATCTCTTTCTTGTGTCTTTTTTCTAGCTTCATCTAGATAGTGATTATGAACCATGTCATTTGAACTAAATCTTGGCATGTTCTTAGAACTATTTCTAGATTCGCTAGATGCAATCATATGATCAGGTTTTGCAAAGACATATTCTCTTCTTTTAGGAAAATAATGTTGAGTGACTGGTTTTGACAAATTGTTATTCACATCAACTTGGGAGGCAAACTGTTGTTTTGACATTTGAGACCTTTCAGATTTAAATGCATCCTGTTGTCTAACAACTGATTGGTTTCTTGGTGACTGTAAAACTGGTTTCCCCAAAACTGATGTTTGATCAAACTTAGTATCTACACTATTTCCTTCTAACTTTCTTAAGTCATTTTTTAAAGCCGCAATTGCAAAAAACTTTTCC
The DNA here is from genome assembly GCA_026074375.1 of Tanacetum coccineum. Taxonomy (NCBI): domain Eukaryota; kingdom Viridiplantae; phylum Streptophyta; class Magnoliopsida; order Asterales; family Asteraceae; genus Tanacetum; species Tanacetum coccineum. The sequence continues at coordinate 85,066 of BQNB010005975.1, forward strand.
TGAATCTGACTTGTTAATCAGCATTATTAGCAAGCAAAAAGATTGTATGTTCTAAGTCTTAGATCTTATTATTTAATAGAATCATAGCAAATAATTTTAATGCTTTATTTCACATTCCTCAATTTTCCTTATTTTAAGCTCATTATATCTCTTTAAAGTATATTCAGCCATCACTATGTGTCTAGTTTGATGTTCTATCGTTTCATAAGCTTTTATTCTTTATTTAATCTTGGCTTTATTAATTGTTCATTCAAATTTAACTATGTTTCCCATATTTTAAAGCTTGATTTTGATATTAAGTTCAAGTGCAATATAATGTGCTTCTATTCTTGAAAAATCTATTTGAAGTTGGGCAACAGTCTTTTTGAGTAAAATATTTTCAGACTCGAGTGATTGTTTTGAGTGTTCATGATTGTCTGGTGTAAAGATGTGAATTGAAATCAATCATAGGACTATAACTTAATAATGTTCAGAGATACGGAGTCAACCCTACCTTCATAATGAATCGAGTTGCCACGAGTATTCTATTGTCTTATAGCAAAGATATTGCATTCAGCAGTCAATTGTACCTTAGCCATTGGCTCTTCGTCATAAATAGGTTTGATATCTGCATCATTAGCATCTGTATCATTCCTTGACCTGCTGCTGTCATCTTGCACTTCTGATTCTGTCCCATTGCTTTCCATGACAACCAAACCATTATCCACTGCTTTACCCGTATCAATCTTACTCTCTTGCGTCTGCATCTATCTTTTATTTACCCTTCTATCATGCTGTCTTTGATGACGTGTTCTTTCAGCAACAGACTTCTTAACATTACCCATCTGTCGAAGTAGTGTATCTTTGAAGTGTTTAACCTCGATTCCAGTGTATTCAACAAAGTACTTGTTTGTTATATGACTATTATAATCTAAAGTAAACTTTGAATCAATGAATTGCTGAAACTGTTTGTTGATCACCAAAAAGGCTGACATGGATCCATCTTCTTGAAATTCATCTTTTTCAAGTTGCTTTTGTAGTTGATCTACATTTAGAATCATCGTACTTGTGAAAGTATTAGCATCTTGACCAAAGAGTGACATGAATGCCCGTTTGAATCCATGTTCGATGTGAGTGCCTTTTAAGTCATCTTTAGAAAGAACTTGAAGGTGTAATAAAGAGATCAAAAATATGCCATGCATCTTTCTTTTGCTTTTGACATCTTGTATTTGATTGCATGCACATCTTTTGTTTCAAAATTCAAGCTGCTTTCCTTTACTGATTTGTTGGACGCAGTCTCTAAATTACTATTTTCTTTCTCAGAACAAGTGTTTTGTATGACAACTAAATCAACTTTTTTTTTTTTTATTTTTCCCCAATGCTGGAGTTGAGTTTGAATGATATTCTGTATTGCATCACTACTTATTGATCAACAATTGGGAGTTCATGTTGATGAAGAGTTTACTCCAACGATGTATTTCCTATGGAATCCATGTTACATACATTGCATTGTAATATAGGATTCATCAAATCTTTTATATTTCGCATACAGCTCTTTGAATTCTAATTTGAAAGCATTTTCAACGTTGTTCTGAGTTATTTAGTCAAAGTAGACCTTGCAATCATTCTGGAAAATTTATTTCTTGGTAAGATTGTTGTTCTAGAAAATCTAATCTTGAGATAATGTTTCTCTTGAAGAAGGCATGGTACCAAATCTTGTAACGTGAACTAAGAGAAAACATAAAATGTGATGAAATGCTTTAAGACTGTTCATGCATCTACTTATTGAAAGTTGTGTCTACTCTGAACTTAAAGTTGAACCGAAGAACTGTGTCATTGGGAAGAACACATTGATGTTTGAGTTGCAAATTGGTATTTGACATTTTGATGTAGATTGAATGGATAGAAAGATCTGTTAGTTGTAAGAAGCGATTGAGTCTATGAAATACACAGATTTTCAATTCTTGATAAAACCGAGAAAATAAGTTAATATTTCACGAGATTTTATGAATCAGAGAAAAACCGTGTAATTCACCTAATGAGAATTGTATAATTCACCCACGAGAAGTGTATAAATCACCCAAAAGAAGTGTATAATCCTCCCAAGCAAAGTGAATAAAATTCCCAAAACAGTTTGTATAAAAATCACCTATGTAAAATCAGCACGTATAAATCACATGTGAAAATTACACACGTATAATTCGTCTTTTAAAACACAACGAATAATTGCTGTGTTAATAACACACGTTAGAAATCGCCTGTGTTAAAAACAACACGAAAAACAACGCAATGTTTAAAACACACGTATAAATCGCATGTGTTAAAAACACACGTATAAATCGCCTGTGTTAAAAACAAACGTATAAATCGCCTGTGTTAAAAACACACGTATAAATCTCCTGTGTAAAACACACTAGTATAAATCGCCTAGAACCAAAAAACGTATAGTATCGCTAGCCAAACGTATAAGTTCACCTAAGAAAAAAATACATAGTTTCGGCCCACCCCTTACCAAGCGTATAAATTGCCCAAAAATGTTCGAAACTCAAAAATAAAAAATCACTAAAAGACTCATTTTTGACGTTTTTACTTGATTTTTCTTGCACAACTAAGTATATTAAAGCTATGAGGACCTTAAAAATCCAAACTTTAACGTTTTTAAGACGAAAAATTTGAAATCAAGATTCAAGTACAAAACCCTCCGTTTATCGAAACCCAAAAACCTTTAAAAAGATCAACCTTTAGATGTTATTCAAGATTGACTTGTACTTATAGCTATATAAGGGTAAATAAATAAGAAAGTAGGCAAGCTTTATGGTTTTTTGAACACACCAAAATGAAACCATTCTTTTGTATAGAGTACGAACCAAGTGAGAAACAGGAAAAAACCAAAACATATCAAAACACTAAAAACCCCTTGTCGTAATATACTACAATGTATTATCCCAAAAGTAATCCAAATCACAACCAAAAGCAAACCATAACAAAGATATGAGTAGAAAATAAGCTAGAATGTAGAGAGAGAAAGTAGAGAAAGAAACAAGAAGAATATTAGATTTAGAGAATAATGGTGAGTTATAAAATAAGAGCAAAATGCGACCAACACCCTCTCCATGTGTGGAGAGGGTCCTATTTATATCCTTAACCCACTAAGTGGGGTATGGGCTTTTAACTTGGGTCGGGCTTGGCTTATCTTGGGCTTTAAGCTCAAAACACGGACAATATTAGATTACAATCCAAGTCCGTTGAACCCGACTAGCCTATTACTTAACAAGACTAATTACAACTAATAAGACCGATAACATTCTTGTTCGACTTATATAAAATTAAGGCTAACAGATTTTAATGAGATGTGTGGGGTGTTTTAGAACAGAAAGAATAAGTGCAAAAGGTAAGAAAATAGTGGGAAAAGTCTAATATTTATAGGACAAATTGGAGGAGCGTCAGTCTATGGGCGGTCCCCTTAAATAGGTGGGCGGTCCCCTTAAAATTAAGGGGGGCACCGTGTCTTTAAGGGGGCCGCCGAAGACTAGGGGCTCCCCATTTGTCTTTGTGAGGGGGGTTATTAGAACTTTTCTAAGCCGTATTAGTCCGAAAATTTGAATTTCAAAATGTTTTATTTTGAATAAAACATGTTCTTAATTGTAGAAAATGTTTTGTAAAGTATATAAAAATGTTTTACAACATTTTATAAAATTGTGAGGTTTGAACAAAAATTTCCTTTGATCATAAAAATGTTTTAAACATTTATTTAAATTACATACCTATAAGGATATAATTTTCGAAATGAAAATATACGTGCTAATTACTTGATTTACTTAATTTTACATTGAACGTTTTTTATATTTTGTGATTATTCAAAACGTAAAGATGTTAAAAATATTACAAAATGTTTATAGGCAAAATTTCTATCAACAAACTCTCCTTTTTGATGATAAAAAATTAAAACTCACTAAATGTAAATTATGTTAAAACAAGTAATTATAGGTGAGTTTTATGTCAATTCTCCTCATTTGTAGAATCAAAGAAGAGCATCGTCGAGAATAGCTAGTAAAATCGGACGGAATAAATTCTCCCCTTGGATTGACTCCCCCTCGTCGAGGCACCAAAGAAATCGAGCTTATGGTTTTTTGGCTGCAAAACGAGGTTAGAACAATACAAATATTTTTAACATGTAGCAAAAGGAAGGAAAAAATATGACACGCTAAGCAACATCAAAGCAAAAGATACTTCATTAATTTAGGTCAATGTGTGGTGAACTTCACACAAGCATATCATAAAGAAAAACAAATATCTAGAAGCATATTAAAATAACATAAAAAAAATCCTAAATATCAGAGAAGGATTTTTGACTTGCTGCGACACCAAAAGGGTTATGGACGATATTTGTAGCATATTATGAGATTATTTGGTCGAAAGTTTGGAGCGAGGCGGTTGTAGGAAGGGTAATCTCTAGCTTTTAAAGAGTATCTAATTAGATGCTAATAAAGTTTGGCATTTTAATAATTATTGTTTTGAATTAAATTTAAAATGTCAAAACCAATTAAAATGTAAAAACAAAGTTTGAAAAAAAAAGATAGATGTTTGGCTCGATTAGCTCGTTCGACTCGTTAAACTCGACAAGATCGATCGGATCATTCGACTCGAGTAACTAAACGAGCTTTCGAACGAGCCGAGCCAAATATTGCCTTTTAAAAGCTCAGCTCGTTTATCTAAATGAGCATGATCTTTTGTTCGAGCTTGACTCGAGCTTGACAACTTGTAGGCTCGAGCTCAAGTTAATCGAGCTCAAGCTCAAGTAGCTCGTTAAAAGCTTTACTCATTTACACCCCTATGTGAGACAACTTGTGGTGATGTGGGAGTGTCCTTAATGTAAGGATTTGATGATGCATGATTAGGATGATTGTTTTCTTGAGATATTTCATGATGAGGAGTGAGTGGTTTTGGCATTGGTGTAGGTGAACTTACATTGAGCTCATTGGATGTGTTACAAGGGTTTAGTTTCTTCCTCCAAATAGGTTTCACACTCATTTTGGCTACCCTTGATGGTTTGGATGTGGGTTTGTTAGGAGATGTCATTAGTGAGGATGATTGTGATGATGATGGTTGAGGATGTATTTATAGTGGAGGAAATGTTTAAATTAGGAAGAATGAACATTTAAATGATCAAATCTAAGAAATGTTTGTGAATTTAGGAAAACAATAGCTAAGTCTAGGGGGTATTTGGTCAAAAAGGCTCAATTTGAATTATTTGTCGAACAAATGACCGAATAGACTTTCCAACTCTATCATTGACGTCTTGTCTTTCAATTTCTACTTGAAGTGACTTGAGAGAGAGTGTCGAAACACAGCATTTTTGAAAGATTTGAAAAACTTTTGAGGAATTCTTGAAAAATTATGTTCAACGGTTTTGAAAACATATGATTTTCTCTTCTTTTTAAGGTAAAGCATACTGAAGCATACACTCCTCTTTTATTTGAAGCTCGAGTTATACACTGAAGTGTACATAATCCATTGCTGAATGCCGGGGGGGCGGGCGGTCATCATATGTCAACATTACTTTATCTCCATGGATTTCTTTGTCCTTTGATTTATACTCGGAAAGCAAGGGAATTAGCAGAGTATCAAACCAATTTTGACAACCTGTCATAGAGAAAGTTGAATTTGGAAACCATTTATTGATCGGTTCCTGAGGGTTAGAAGTACATGCATTATCACCTTTAGAGCAGTCAGATTGACACACAGATTCACTGGATGCAATTATTTTTCCTTTAAGGTCAAAAAGTCTTCTAGTTGGTGACCACCTAAGGCAAGATCTAGGTGTACTAGTCTTAGGTGAAGCAAGTCTTTCTTTGGACCCTACCTTTTTAGGTTTCCAAACTTTTGGCCTATGTTTCTTTTGATTTTCAACATTTGAAACATGTGCCTTCTTATTGAGAGCACGAGAATTCATGTCATTCACATAGTTGAGCACACAGACATCATGATTAGCAGTAATTAAACATTTCTTACACATAGCACAAACAACTTCAGATTTAGCATTCTGATTAGCAAGCTTAATGTTATTACATTCAGATGACATATGTTTCTGATTCGAAGAAGACTGTAAACTCCTATGGTTTTCTTCTATTTTCTCTAAATTATTCGAGATCCAACTACTTTTAGACTTAGAAGGGACCTTATCATTCTTAGGATTGTTCCTAGGCTGTGGTCTTCTGGTCCTAGTAGTGCTTTTAACTTGTAATAAGAGAAACATTTGTTTTTGAATTTTACATCGTTTCGTAGTGATGCATGAGGGTTGTGAAATAGTGATCCCGGTTTTTGTCCTAAACGCTTGCTTTAAATGTTTGTCAGGCACAAGTTGTGTACCCTAGTAGCTTTAAATGGATTAATCCTAAAACATTCTAGGGCAATCACTTTATCATTTTTCATAATTTGATTCTTGTGGTGTGGGTATCGAGTTTGAAGTGATTGTATCTGACAAACCATTCATCTCATCGACCTTTTGAGGAACCCGAGTTTTTGAGAATTTTGGACGTTCAGATTGAAATGCATTTGGTTGTCTCACAACAAAATTGTTTCTTAAAGATTGCAAAGACGGTTTCCTCTTGGTTGATTGATTTGCCAAACTTAGTATTCACACTCGTACCTTTGGTGATGTCCTTTTGTTCGAAACCTTATCAAATACGGGGATCTTAGCCTTAGCATTTCAAAATCGTGTCATGTAACTGTTTTGCAAAGATTCATATTATTTTTTTGGTTTGAGTTCGTGTCACATTGATAGAGTCAAATAGGTTCTTGTATGTGGTCTTAAGATGAGCATTTCTTACAATAATTCAAAGCCTGAAAACTCTTAATTCCACATTCTCAATCTCTCGTTTCTGAAGACAAAGGTCACGGTATCTGATACATATGGGAGGATCCTTACTTTTACCCTTGGATCTCCAACTGACTTGCGACCGTTTGACTCTTTTGTTGCATGGTCATTATAAGATTTATCGTATTAAATTTTGTCTATTGCATTCTTCGCACTTTTTGTACCCATCATCCAAAAGTTAGCTATTCATTTCCTTTTTAATGATCAATTTCAAAAATCGTTCTTTCGTACGATCAAGCTCAGTTTGGAGATTTGATATATCTACAACAGAATTATTTTGCACAATATACATAATATCTTGACTGACAACTGCTCTCAAGAGAAGCTCGATTTCCAATTCCAAAGCCTTGTGCTTAGCAAGAGATTCATCAGCTTCTTTTGCAAGAGATTTAAAGTTTCGAACAAATTTGGCTGCTTCTTTCAAAATTTGTATTTTGAAATTTTGCACTCTAGCATCAACTTGGTTAACGATAGGTAAAATTTCATCTTTTACAATCTTTTGAATCTCTTGATGGGCAGAAGATGACCAATTGTGTATACTAAAGTCATTTTTTGTTTTACAACACGCTGAAGAGTCACAATGGTGCTTTTTACCTCATTTAGAAATTTTCGTGCAACACTTGGTGTAGTATCATCCTAAAACTCTTCATTTGGTATTGAAATTGATTTAGAAATATTGCTCGTTTTATAAGTGTTTGAAAAATACAACTCTTCACGTGACTTGGCCGTTTGAGAAACAAAAATCCCCGAAAGATGATTAATCTTTGTAAAATTTGCCGGCTTTATTTCTTTGTTTAATTGTTTCATTTTTAAGCGACTCTCTTGAGCAAGTTTCAATGTCTCCTCTGAATCATACACGGCAGTAGGATCATGCATTTCTAATAGAACTTTGCCATTATACAAACTCTGTTGTTTGTGCTAAGCTTGCTTGAGATAAAAAGGATTTTGATAACTAAAAGCCATTTTCTGTTTAGTGTAGTAAAGCGATTCTGGCTTAAGTGAAAGCATGTGCATCGTTTGAATTGATTGGCCCGTTTTGACCAAAATATTATCTAATTCCTTTATCTTATTCTCAAGTTGAATTTGTTTATCAAGAAGCTCGTCTTCGTGAATTTTGAAATTAGACTTCAACTTTTTCTTTTCTTCAAGAAGAGAAGAAACAGTTGATTTTTCTTTTGAAAGCATGTTATTTAAATTTGCAATTTCCTCATTCAAAGTCGTTATCATTTTAGCGAAACTTAAGTGAAGTGCATTTATCTTTTTAGTAAGACATTGCTCTTGATAAACAGACTTTTGATAACAGCTTTCAAGTTTGTCATATTTTTCTTGACTAATTTCAAAACACTTTTCTTGATTTTTATATCTAGCAAGCTCAGTGGTCAAATCAGCATTTGTTTCTTTCATTTTGTGATTGACCGAGTTGACTTTCTCAACTTCAATTTCCAAGTTATTATATAACGATTCAAAATAAGCACGAGTTTCTTGAACAGTTTCAGGATGTTGTTCTACCGTTCCCCTACTTTGTTCCACAATAGAAACCGCAGAAATTACATTACTATCATTCTGTTGTACTTGGTGTGGTTCAGGAATGGGCTCGAGTAGTTCAGTATACTACTCTTCTTGAGTAAACATATTGAATATATCATTATCATAACAATTTTTAGAATGGTGTACCTCAGCTGATCCATCTGAATCATAGACGCACCTGCAACAACCATGAAATCAAATTCCTCAAAATTAAGTTGGATCTCTACTTCTTCCTTTTGAGCAATCAGCAGCTGAGTCTGAAGATAAGCAGCATCCCTTTTCCGTGGCTTTATTGAGCAGTTGCTGGCATAATGACCATCTCCTCTACAGTTGTAACACCTTATCTGATTTCCATTAATCTCATTACTATTACCCTTAGCCCGTGCTGCTACAACATTTCCATTCCCATG